>JAXGGA010018564.1:0-21832 GCA_038373865.1 Uloborus plumipes | reverse complement strand
ACTAAGAGAAAAGATATTATCACTTTGGACATGGATATATATATGCGTGCAGAGAAATCAGGCCTTGAATATGTTTTAGTTTGTAAAGGTGAGTGAATCAATGTGTGTCTCTTATACTAGCAGTTTTGAAGATACTGTCGCAAGTGACGTGGTAGTATTAAAGTCAACAGTCAGCTTCGAAGGCGAATTTGAAGAGTCATGTCAGCAAGAAGCTATTGATCCTCATCTTCCGTCCTTTATAAATAACTTGTTATGCGATACTTGCAATATTGATGGTCTTCCTTCTCAACCATTACTTACAATTTGTCTGTTGATAGTATTCATTGTGAATACTTTAAACAAATTAATATAGAAAACTATCAAGCATCAAGTGAACAAGAAACAACCAATAGCCCGTTTTTTTAGCCATGAAAGTACATAAACAGACTAGAAGAAAAAGTCTTGTTGACATAATGCATATTTTGAAACTTTTCATTTCTTACCCAAGGATTCTAAGGAATTCTACTGGACTCTGAAAAGCATCGGTTAAACAAATTGATAAATATAAAGCTACATTTTCCTCACATTTCAGGCCAGGTGTTTTCACAGCAGGCGTGCACGGCAATTTTTATTATAACTCTAGTAGTACAACAAGCAAGTATATTCTTTCCATGGAACAAGCATTTCAATGTTTCAGTATATGCCATTTCAGTAGCAAGGCTCAAAAATTCCTCTTATGCTTCCCGAAATATCATCTTCTATAAAGGTCCCTCAATTACCACATCAGGTGTCATTGTTTGTAAATCCAGCATCTCTTTCGGTGAAGGAACCACCACAGTCTAATTTTGATGGATTAAATAAGTCAGAAATGCTTCTCATAGAGACTAAATTAACAAATGAATTCTTGAAAGAGGTGAAATGTCCTAAGCGAATTTATGTCATGCAAGTGTAAAACAAACTGCTCTCAAAAACTTATGTGGTGCTTCAAAAATGGACTGTATGCACCCATGTGTAAATACCAAGTTCAAATACGTTAAATCAGCTTGTTTTATAATCATTACACAAAATCACTTATTGCATATAATTACTTGCTCAGATTTATATTGAAATTTAATTTTTTCTTTTCTAATAAAGGGTTACTTTTCAATAACAGCTCAATTTGATAAGTAGTGGAGATATTGTTTGCTTTATTAACATAGCACTAAACTTTTTATTGCAGTATTTAATTTTTTCTTCTTACATGTTTTAGAATTAGAGAACAAACTCTTCAAATCGTTTAATGAGAAAACACTTGAAATTTGTTTTAAAGCTTTTAATATATAACTTCGCAGTTGTATTAAAAAGATGCTCGTGCCTCCCCCCCCCCCCATTTTATAAGTGCTAGCATAACTTGTAATCCTGCTGAATGTGAGTCAAATGTCCATAACATTACGTATTTTTTTTCAAAATGTTTTAAGTTTTCTTATTGCTTTTTTTCCATAAAAAATCGGTTTTATTTTAATTAAGCAAGGATACATATTCATTCTTAAGTAACAATTTAAAAGTTTATTTTAAGTTTTGAAAAAGTATTAGCTTTATTTATGATCTTTAATTTCTGCTTTTATTTTCAGTTTTACAATGTATTTTTACCAGTAAATTAAAAAAATATGCTCGGGTTTTCCAAAGTTTCGGATTATTGGGATTTAATGCAATCAAATTGTTTACCTTTAATATAGTGTTTTGAAATACATAGTTGGACACTCCAAAAGTGGCCCCTGAAAATAATTTGTAAGATTTTGATCAATTTGAGTTTTGTTGAAAAAAAAACGAACTTTTAATGAATAATATAAAAATTAATTGGTTTTAAGCTATTTTTATGGTTTTCTAAACTTTGTTTAACATAATTGAACTCCCAAAAGAAGATACAAAAGGTGTTTTTCGAAAAAGACATCAAAAAAGCAATTTCGGAGTTTTTGACCAAAAATGGCCGCCGGACGGGTTTGGGTGGGGATTTCGAAATGGCTCCCCTTCTAAAAATGTTTACAAATACTACATTGTCTACATGCACCGTTTGAAATAAAATTATCTCATTTTCCAGTACTTAGAGAGAATGAAAAACGATAAAATGTATCTTTAATCCTTGAATTTTGTGATTTATTTTTAAGCAGGTACATAAAAAAACTAGTCAAAACATTTTTTTTCCTTTCTTTATTTGTTTGTTTTTCACGGAGTTTCTCCAATTTATCTTCCGATCTAATTTTTGAGCTTTCAGTTTTTTTTTCGTCTTGTAAAATTTTCCATTATTTTATAATTTGCAAGCTATTTTAACACATGCTACTTCAAAACTATTTATTTTATTTCTTATTTTCCGCTCACTTATTTTTTTTTAAATTTATAGTAATTAGTTAAATAACTGACTACAGCAATCAGCGCTGTTATTTGACATATCTGCGCTTTCTAATAGTAACTCTTGAATTGCATGAAGCTAAAAACCGTGCATATTAGATGCTAAACTTTTGTGGACACTAAAGATTCAAAAATCATGACTTGTACTAGCTGCCAGGGCAGCTAGATTAGCTTCCTGCGGCATGTTGATGCATAACGACTCCCCTCTCTAACTTTTACCTCATTCTGAAGTTATATTATTTGATAGAATTTAATGTTCATTCGATTTCAAGACATACCACGCACGTGGCCCGGCGTTGCACGGGCACTTCGTGCCCTGAAAGTAGTGAGAAAAAAATTTAAAGAAATTACTCCCCGCCAAGGCGGCTCGCTTACAGGCGCTTCACGCCTTTACTTTTTTCCTATATAAAAAAATCATTCGAATTATTGAGATGCTTCGCGCCTTCAAGATGGTGAGGAAAGTTTCAGTAAGTTCAGGTCGCTCAAAGAAAAAAAGCAGACATGGGTGATTTTCTCAACACGTTAACTTTTGCCAATGCCAAGTAGGAAAAATTCATCTTGTAATCAATTAATAATTGTTAATATTTGTTTAAAGACAACTCGTTTAAGATCACAAATCAGTGCTCAGCAACGATAAAAAATTAAAAATAAAATTTTAATGACAGTTTTAAGTTTAAGTTTAATGTAAAAAGTGTAATTACCATCTCCCGGCTTAAACACTTCCCTAACTCAAGAAATATTTTTAAAACTTTATTCAATTGATAAATAATGACATAGAAAACAAAATACACCATTTAGAATATTGCTTCATGTATATTTTTTACATTATTTACAAACAAACCAGATTAAATCTAATTTTTTAAAGAAATAGTAGTATTTTTCGTTGGAATTTTAAACTTTTACAATACCAACTTTTTTCTTTTGCAAAGAGTTACAAGTTTCTTTATTTTTTCATTTGTCTGTTTTACATTTATTTTTATTCAGTCTATAAAATATTAACTGTAGGCGGACTCGAAGCATAATGAGTACAAGAAAGATCGGTTTCGCAAGAAACGCAAGTTAGCATGCGTAAACCTAACATTGATTTGTTATTTTCATTCCAAACCAACTGATGAAGCTTCATGATATTTGGAATTGACTTAATTTTTTTTGGTAGCAGGGTTTCAACTCGCTTTATATCAGTCTCTGTGACGGTGAAGAGCCTTACTTATAATGCTTAACGCAATTTAACATAAAAGTAAACATAATTACAAAATAGAACAAATAATTATTATTATATAAGTATTTTAAGTCATAAGTTAGCTAAAATAATAATGAATTCGTTCCAAATTATTCTAAGAATAAAAAAAGAAAACAGAATTATATGATAACTAACAAGGAGAAATTTAATTAAGATTTTAAAAATTTACTTTTGAAAAATATTTTCCTTTAATGTTGATCTGTTCCGTAGATAAAAACTATTTTGGAGTTCAAAATATTCTTAACTACTTTTTTCATCTCCATTATATCATTTGAACTTTACCTAAAGAATATAATAATTTAACAACTTACAGTTTGAAAAAATAAATAAACAAAATCCAAATATAAAAAATAAAATTTCTAATTTATACTTGAATTGTTAACCATAACTATACAATAATGTAAATGTTACAGACTGTTCCTAGAATAGAAGAGACGGACAAAATCGTGTAGAAAATTTACCATGAAAAATTTCGTGGAAATAAAATACAATTAACGTTTGGATTTATTTCTAAATGCTTAATTTCGTTCTATTCAGCGAGAGAAAAACACTTTGAAACACAAAATATTCTAAACTACTTTTAAAATATTATTGATTAGAATAGTTAAATTTATAAAATTTTATTCTTATAAGTTTTAAAATTTAGATGTAACTAATTAAACAACTAATAACTTCCATACAACTAAATATCATTATATCTAAATTATTATGAATTTTAAAGATTGAACAATGTGTCTAACTTATTGCCATTTGAAATTTGCTAAAAGTATTAAAAAATAACACAACAATATAAATAACGTGCATTAAAATTTTTAAAATCCGTTAAAATGTCACTCTCCCGAAACCACTTCGTAAGTGGGGACGGAAATGACAGGGACGGAAATGACAAAACAGTGGGTTTTCGAAAACAGTGTGAAAAGTTTTTCATATCTTAATTTAACTGTTGATACCTTAAAAGTGTTCGTAAGAACACGTTCGGCAGTGGTATTTTTTTTAATTTTATTTAAATTTTCTGGAAGATAACCAGGGGGACGGAAATGACATTGAATAAAGTCACGCATAGAATTTTTAAGATAAAACAAGCCTCACACACCCTAAAAGATGTGTAAACTTCGTTTAAAGCGTATTTTTCCGCTGAGAAGAATGTTCTTAAACATTTTGAGCTATTTTATTGCCAACTAGCGCCATTTATAGAATTTTATTGAAGGTTTTTCTGCTTGGGGGAATTTTTTTTCAAAACCTGGGGACACGTATAAATTGAGCTCTCTATCAAAATATGTAAATATGATAAGGAATGCTGATATGGTACATTGAAGTACACACTTGTACTGTATCATAATGCATATGTATTAATTTTTAAAAATGTTTCTTCATATAGTAATTTTTTTTTTAAGTTGACAAATATGTGTGGGGACAGGGGACGGAAATGACATTTTGCCTATATATTATTTTTTTTAATGTATAATTTAAGTGCAAAATAGTGCCAATGCACGTTGTCATTACTCTTTGTGAGCATCTTGAATAGAACATAGCATTAGATAATGAAAATAAGTGTTTAATTGGAAGATATGGATGAAGGACACAAAAGTTAACGAATTGAGAAAATAACCCACATAGATACTCAGTTTTTAATATAAGTAGATGGCTCTTCAACAAATGAATGTTTCAAAATATTACCAGTAGCTAGCGATAAAAATTCTACGTAAGTGGTCCGCTTATGAGTTTCGTGTTTGATTTAGTTAAGCCTTCATTCAAAATTCTCATTATCATTGTTATTATACTGTTTCATAGCAACGACGGTTTGCAAGAATGGATTTCATATTTAATCATTTATTAGGCTTAATCGCTTTAAACTTGACTACTTATTAATTGATATCTTCGCTAATTAAAATCGTATAATTATATCAATTGAAACTAAAGAAGCTTGAAAAATTACCTATCTATCGGTACCTGGTTCGACTTTCAGTTCATTGGCGTTCAGGAGAAAGAAGCGTGACATAGAAAGATAGAAAGATAGTTAGAAAGAAAGATAGTTAGAAAGAAAGATAGTGAGAAAGATACTCAGTTTTTAATATAAGTAGATAAAGCAAACAAGCATTGGGGAAGGGAATTACTTTATCACATGTTTTTAACTTTCTTTTATATCTAATACTAGCTTATTACCCGGCGTTGCCCGTATTGCATTATGTTTAACTTAGTGCATGCTAAAATGAAATAGGTGAGCATTAAATTGATAATTCATTGTTAATCACAAATTTTGTTAGAAAAGACTCATATTTAAATGTGTTGAATTTTATCAATTTGTATGCTTAAAAGCTTATCTCTATTACTCTATATATTCAAAATTGAAAGTAAATGGCTATTTTGGGACAAAAAATCCGAAATTTTGAGCTTTTTGGATTTTTTTTAATTTTAAAACCTCACGTATGAGAATTCTAGTGCCTCAAGGAGCCTCTGTGCCAAGTTTGATGAAAACCCGACGACAATTGTGGATTTGTATAAGGAACAAATATACATACATACATCCTTTATATATATATAGATATAGAGGAAAGTTGTGTTCGTGAGAATTTTGAATTTTGGCGGATTTGCGTGTTTTGAGGTGTGTTGAGTCCAATATGACAATTTTTAAAAAATGTCTGTATGTGTGTGACCAGTTTTTTTGTGACTGCTTTAGATAAAAAAAACTACTGCATGAAATCGAACAAAAATAGGTACACATATGTGGCTCCATGTTAATGGGTACACTTTATTTCAAAAAATCTTATAGCAAGTTTTCAGCCTTAACTCTTACCAGATAGATCAGCGTTTCTCAACCTTTTTGGACAGGTGGACAGACAAAACGTTTTGAAAAAATCTCGCGAACCAGTGGAGTCCTTTCCTTATTTCTTTCTCTTTTTTTTGCGAGTAAAAACAAAACAAAACAAATCTTTGATTTGCGAATCGTTAAAAACTTGTGAAATATTTTTTTGTATCGGTAAGGTTTCCCTCCCCCCCCCCTTTTTTTTTCTTGCAAAGAAAAAACTGTTGATTTAGGGATTGTATTACTGTTAGGTGCTTTCCTTTTTTTATGCAAAAAAATAATAGATAAACAACAAAGTTTTACTTCGAATTATATAAATGTCATAAAAATATTAAAATGTGAAGATAAGTAATTAAAGTTGTAATCAAAAGTGTATAAACATCTGTGAAAAATCGTAGAAAACAACAAAAATCCCAAATTTTTCTGAAAAAACGCCGTATGTTACGTTTTTAATTTCATGTTATTATGATTTATTTTAAATTATTTGTTATTGTATGATTTATTTATTTATTTTGAGAATGAAATATTTTTTAACGTGAACGAGCAAAAATCTCGGTCGAAATTTTTTGTGAACTGAACTAGGGGATATCCATCGGACCTCCGGTTGAGAATTGCAGCAATGGATAATGTACTGCTTGTTTGAATAGACCAAATGAGATATTCAGTAAAAGAAATAAAACAAAAGTTTTCAAATGGATACTATGTTTCATCGACAATAACGAAACGATCATCTCCTTAGGTGAATCATAAACAAAGAAAAATAAAAGAATAGTAATAACAATAAAGAAAAAAAGAAAACTATAATACCATCCTAACTTGGAATGGACATAATCATTGGGACGTCAACCAGCTCATCTTCTCTGAATGATTCATGCAAAACCTACGGAAGAAACAAAACGAAGGGGGGGGGGGGGAATAACTTTTAGTTTAATTTGATATGCGGTCAACTGGTAATGCAACTCGATTAAATACAGGGCCTCGAGATATCTTTTAATCCTCTGGTGTGATACGATGTTTCTTTTTCAGCGGCGCCCAAATTCCGACATGGAGGCCCAAGATTGGTGAGGTGCAAGCCAGGGTGCGGCTGAAAAAAAAAAAAACTCCTCTGACAAGTTTTCGCCTTTTGAGGCGTTTGCTTCACAACCTCATTCTATACCCTTTATGTGTGTACCAAACATTAGCACGCTTTGTTACTTTTTTTTCCCCCACCGCACGACTGCGGCGGGGATCAATTTATTAAATGATTAACGTCTGTTCGAGGATTGCATTCAGTGAATTTCCGATGCATCATTGGAATCGATTCAATGCAGTTTGGAAGAAGACTATATTATAAATGCAGGAGAAAGGGGCACACGTGAACATATTTTTTTTTTCAGTACTCTTTTTTTTTCAAATATTTAAATTAAAAAGGTTTTTAATTTACCATCAAGGTTCTAAAGCTCACTGTAAAAAATGAATGTTGCTTTTACAGTATAATGCAGCTAATTTTATAGTGATAAACTGTAATAATTCCTAGTTTTACAGTAATAAACTGTAAAATTTCTTCTTTTGCACTACTAAACCATATAATTGCTAATTTTACAATTTACAAGCGTGCATTTTACTTTTAAACTGAAACTTCTGCTGCCAGTATTATGCTGTTGTTTTTACAGTATAATAGCTAAATTTTACGGCAATAAACTAAAATTTCTCACTTTACAGTAAGAAACTGTAAAATTGTTAGTTATACAGTTTATTACTGTGCATTTTACAGTTTTAAATTGGAACCTGGGCTGCCAGTATTATACTGTAAAAACAACAATTCATTTTTTGCAGTGCGTGCTAAAAAATAAAATGTAAAATATCTTGAAGCCCTATGAGGACTCAGAACATCTTTCAAATTCTCCGGAAAATTCGAGTGATTGAAATTTTGATATCAAAATACTTGCATGATTAAAATGAAAACTTGGGATGGGGAGCAAAAGTTTATAGTTGCATTAAACTTTGATAATTTTATTGCACTGCAGATAATATTAACCTATGTTGCAAGTTTTTTTAGTGATTGCTACGCTTTACGCTTATGGTTATGCAGAACTCGCGTTCCGGACAATTTGTAAGAAGCTCTGTATCTCTGTTGGATTTTAAATCTACGTGTGGCTTAGAAAGATTATTTTTTAAATTTCTGAACTTTTTTAAAAATATGGTGAAATTAAAAACCTTTTGAGCCGGCCACCTTGTCTAGCGGTCAGAAGAGTCTGAACGTAATACGATGGCCCCGGACTCGAATCCCGACTCAGGGACTCAGGCAAGGATGTACTTTCAACTCACTATCTTGTCCTTCCTCTGTGCGAATGACTGTGTTGTGAATGGCTGACTGCCCTATAAACGAGTTTTATAGCATGTGCTTTGAGCTAAATCGGACTTTCACCTTAATGGTGCTCGTAAAAACGGAAGCCTTGTATATTCCGCCTTAAATCGAGTGGATGTGTCTACTCGGGCTCGGGTACCCGTGTGGTTTCAAAAGTAACAACAAACCTTTTTAATTTAAATAACAATTTTATGCTTTATAGTATTATGTATGAACTTTCCCAGTCAGTGCTAAACGATACAGCTCAACATTTTATTTGCATTTTCCAGTACTTACTTTCAAAGACATTTAAATAAAAGTATTGTTCAACAATGACCACGATCAACAATGAATTTGGAATTGAAGGTGTAACAAATGGTAGTCTCACTTTCATTCTAGCATGAAATTAGTGAAAAAACAATTATAATTAGCGTACTAATTACCTCGGAACATTGGAGCAAATTTTACCATAAAATTTGTGTATAGGAACAGCAAGGTTATTCGGAACAAAACTTCCTGACCATACAAAGAGATTCTTCATAAATATACCGTCGAGTATTTTCTGCAGCATTTTTTTTTTGGAACGGTAATAATATAGAAGTAGGAAAAAAATATTCTT
The DNA here is from genome assembly GCA_038373865.1 of Uloborus plumipes. Lineage (NCBI taxonomy): Eukaryota > Metazoa > Arthropoda > Arachnida > Araneae > Uloboridae > Uloborus > Uloborus plumipes. The sequence goes on along the minus strand of JAXGGA010018564.1, from coordinate 12,480 downwards.
GTCATTCTGGCAACAGTATGGGCTTCTGAGCAAAGCTGCAAGCGGGACGCTAAAAGACATCAAGTTTTCATCGTCTGCAAAACTTTGTATGTAAGTACAGACCTCTTTAAATTTCAAACCTTATAGAATAGTATTTTTTAATTATGCATTATATATGAACAGGAATGTCCAAGCAAAAATGAGGCACAAGTAAGGTGGTCGCCATTTGAAGTATCAGTTATTGAGTAATTCTGCAGATTTTCTGCAGGTGTCCATAAATTGTGCAGGAATCTGCAAATTTTCCGCTGATTTTTAAAAATTAGAAGTAGATCTAAATTTCTCGCAAATATGGTGCTTATTCGGTTCAAAACTCAACATTTTCGCAGGAAAATAATTATGTGCTTTTTAAAAATTCCGCAGGAAATTTGGAGAAATTTTGCAGCTTTCTGTCGAATTTCTTCTTTAATTTTAAGAATTCGCAGAAAATAAGCAGAATTACGCAATTATTCCACCAACCCTATGATTGGGCATAGAGTTGCCACTTTTGCTTAGATAGGGTGGAGCGAAAAAAATGATTTTTGATTTTCGTAAACGGGTACCTTTCATTTACTGTGAATGAGGATAAGTAACAAATCTGTAAAATATTTCACTTTTGCGACGTCATCTTTAGTCTGCGCATTTGGCCTAAAGTTTTGAAATTTTAGATTTTTTTTAGATTTTTCAAATTTTTTAAAAAAATATTGCAAATTATAAAACTAGTGACGGGTGGTTATTAAATGGAAGAAAAAGGTTTGAAATATACAAGAAATTTTTAAAAATCATTTCAGATTATAATTTCAGTCTGCGCATTAGGTCCAAAGTTCATCAAATTTTCACTCTCAATATTTACTAAAAGTGCTTTCAAAACATTTTCTTATTCATTTTGTTATTACTTTGAATCCTGCAACTCTTGGCTAGCTCATGTGGAATTACCCAGGACTCACCACGAGGAAGTGGTCGCACTTTCTATGCCACTCGCGCTCCCCTTGCTTCCAACCGATGAGAGCACACATTTACATTTCTTAGACAAGTCAGAAACAATAAATTGTTTCTTTGAGTAGGAAATTGTTTGCATTGGTTTTGATGGATGCACTACAAAGACAAGAAAATAAAGGTGTTATACGGAAACTGGAAGAAAAACTTGGTAGACCTCTGTAATGGAACATTTGCCAATTACATTTGAATGAACCATCAAAATCAATGCAAACAATTTCCTACTCAAAGAAACAATTTATTGTTTCTGACTTGTCTAAGAAATGTAAATGTGTGCTCTCATCGGTTGGAAGCAAGGGGAGCGCGAGTGGCACAGAAAGTGCGACCACTTCCTCGTGGTGAGTCCTGGGTAATTCCACATGAGCTAGCCAAGAGTTGCAGGATTCAAAGTAATAACAAAATGAATAAAAACAAGTTTGAAGACACTTCAAGTGAATATTGAGAGGAAATACTGAGTTAAAAAATGTCGAAAATATCAGAAATTTTGGGAAATTAGATAAACTTTGAGCGCAATGCACGAACTGAAATAATAATCTAAAATGGTTTTAAAAAAATCTTTGTATATTTCAAACCTTTTTCTTCCATTTAAGAACCACCCGTCACTAGTTTTATCATTTGCAATATTTTTTTTAAAAATTTGAAAAATCAAAAAAAAAATCAAAAATTTCAAAACTTTAGGCCAAATGCGCAGACTAAAGATGACTTCGCAGAAGTGAAATATTTTACAAAATTGTTACTTATCCTCATTCACAGTAAATGAAAGGTACCCGTTTACGAAAATCAAAAATTCATTTTTTTCGCTCCACCCTATTAGATAGCCCACCATCGTGTTTGTAATATTTATTTCTACATCTTTGTACATAACCTTTTAGAAAACCCTATGAGGGTAGGTCAACCTAAGTCGAATCTCGCACTAATATGCGTAAGTACCAATCACATTGAAGCTTTTGTCCTATACTTGTATCAGTTTCCGTTGCCAAGAAAACCGTTTCATTAAGAAAACATTTTTTCTCAAACATAAAGCTCTTTTTACAATGAAATTTTAAAGCTTCGTAGCAGTTTCTAATTCTTTGAGGAGAAAAAAACTTATCATACTATGGAGGATAAAGAATAATTTATTGTGCAAAGATAATTCTTATTATATAATAGCTGTGTCTCCCAGCTTTTGCGCGGGATCTACCATGAGAATAAAAGTTTCGTCAAATGACGCGTGTGTCTAAAAGTCCCGATTAGATGAACTAAATCAATGTTACCATTCTTTAAAAGTCTGTAATAACTTCTTTGCTTATTTTTCAGTCTTTTAGAAACATTTCGAATTTCATGCGATCGTTTTCTTCGGCGCAAAATACTTTTATAGTAGATCCTCTGCTCGGACTGATGAGACTACACGTGGAGACAGAAAACTCTATTTCTTTCAAAAGAAGAGTATATCCATGTCAATGTTACCATTCTTCAAAATTCTGCTATAATTTCTTTGTTTATTTTTCAGTTTTTTGGAAAAGTTTTTCCTACTCTTTATTTTTGTGATGTCCATAGCCACATGCACAATCTTCCGTTCTTTAGGGTAGTTCTTTGCAAGCTGCTGAAATGAGGAGGGGAGTGACATAAGCAGTCTGGAGCACATGCGATCGCCTTCTTCGTCATAAAATACTTTTGTAGTAGATCTCCTGCCCGAACTGATGAGCCTACACGTGAAGACAGAAAGCTCTATTTCTTTCAAAAGAAGAGCCCATGCATGTCAATGTTACCATTCTTTAAAGCTCTGTTATAACTTCTTTGTTTATTTTTCAGTAAGTTTTTCCTACTCTTTATTTTTATGATGTCCACAGCCACATGCCCAATCTTCCGTTTTTCAGGGTACATTGCAAAAAATGAACTGTTGTTTTTATATTATTATACCAGTAGCCAAGGTTCCGATTTAAAACTGTAAAATGCACAGTAATAAACTGTAAAACTAGCAATTTTAGTTTATTGCCGTAAAATTTAGCTGTATTATACTGTAAAAACAACAGCATGATACTGGCAGCAGAGGTTTCAGTTTAAGACTGTAAAATTCTCTGTAATACACTAAAATTAGCAATTTCACCGTTTATTAATGTAAAATTAGCAATTTTACAGTTTAGTACTGCATAGTGCATAATTAGAAATTTTAGTTTAATACTGTGAAATTAGCAATTTTTACAGTTTATTACCATAAAGTTAGCTGTATTATACTGTAAAAACAACATTCATTTTTTACGGTGTAGTTCTTTGCAAGCTGCTGAAATGAGAGGGGGGACAAGCAGTCTGGAGCACACACGCGATCGTCTTCTTCGGCGTAAAATACTTTTATAGTAGATCCCCTGCCCGGACTGCTGTGTGCAGCCCGCGGAGCTAGGAAAAGGCCATTTCTGTCAGGAGGAAGAACCATTACTCGTGTGTGGCGAGGGCCGTATTTCACGGCCCGTGACGCGTCAAAGCGTTCCGCGCGCTCTCCCGACTCGTAATGGATTGTCGAGCAATGGCTCGGCGATGGCCATCTTCGGCGAGCGAGGGCCTGAGTTATGGCGCCCCGTGGCTGCGTCGATTAATAAAGCATTCCTTCAGCCCACCTCTTGGGATGGACGGAAAGAATCATTTGTAGCTCTGGAAAAAGTGGCATATTGCACCGGGCAGGTTGCGCTAAAAGTGTTTCTTTCCTCTTCGAAGAAAAAAAGTGCAGTAGACGCCGCTTTATGTGATCACGGTTAATGTTATCAGTCATTTAATGTTATCAGAATCGCCAAGTCTCGTCCAGTTATGTATGAGCATGTTACAAAGCTATCGTGTTTTGCAATCAACACTTTGTTTATTGTTATCAATTTAAGAATTTTTTTTCCTCAAATCAGTGACAAACTCAAAAAAAAAATAAATAAATAAATAAATAAATAAATAAATAAAACCCTCTTTCTCGCTCTTGTTTTTGTTTTCAACATAGTTTCCACAATCCAGTGAGAAAAATGTATTCATTTCCCCCCTGGGATCAAGGAATTATTCGAGCCACGACGACATATTATAGACAGGAAATACTTTTAAGAGTCCTTGAAAATATGGAGGACTCGCAAAACCTTAGTGTAAATGCTTTAGCCATTAAAACAAAAGATTAAGAAGTCAAGTAGGTAACTATTTATTTGACATGAAAAACATAATGTGAACAGATTAGGACCATTATAAACAGATATCACCATTAAACTTTTTTTATTTATTATAATCAATCGATTATTGTTATCAAATCCCTTGCGTCTAAATGTGATCACATTAAGCTGCGTCGACTGTACTTGCACATCTAAATTGCTACAAGCAATTAAGGGATGTCCATTAATGATGCCACCCTTCCTTTTACATGTTAAAGGAAGTATTATTATCCCAAAAATATTTTCACTTAACTTTTGGCCTAAATTTTCATTTTACCCATCACCGAATGAATATTGAGTAGTTTTTCCGATTATTATAAATACCTAATCCGCAGATGCATATATATCTAAGAAAATGTGGACGGCCGAATTAGCCTTTTTTGACGATCTCCGAGTTAAATATCACGGGTTTTCTCTTGACGTCTGCACGTGTTTATGTACGTATGCGTATGTACGTTAGGGTGGGCCGAAAAAATCCACATTCTGCAGGGAACTTAGCCTTAATAGTAGGGAAATTTAACTAATTACTATACAAAATATTGTGACTCTGCGTTAATATCGTGCACTCTGTCTGGAGACTTGAATTTTAGAGTTAAAAAAGATCAAGTAAAGAGAACATTTTCAAAATCTTTTAAATTTGATAGAACGTTTTGCCTTAGTGCGAGAATTTTGTACCTTCCTAATGCAAACTACTCTGCAAAATTTCCAGCCTTCGGGAACATTATTTCTACTCTGGCAAAAAGCTTACTTTTTAATAAATTCAGAGGAGGACATAGGTACATTTCAGGGGGTGTTTGGAGGTACTTGAATTCTTTTTTTTCTTACATAGTATATCTCTGAGTTATGTACTTCTAAGTGAACTAACTTTCATATTTTTATACACATTAAGTTACGTATAAAGAACTCAGAGCTAAACTGAATCAAGTCCATTGCGACTTGATACACTTTAGTGCTGAACAATAGATTTTGGCAACGACATGTTATGTTCATAAATGAATCTGTTATTTCAGAAAAGGTGTAAAGCCTGCGAAAATCAATAGGAATTACGTGCTTCCAGAAATAATCGATTCAAATGAGGCGTTCAAAGCTAAAGTGGGTTAAGTCGAAACAGACTTGATCCACTTGAACTCTAAATGCCTCATATGAAGTGGTTCTCCCCTCTTAATTTTCACACTACCTGTAGGCAACTTTTTTTTTAATCGTAGGACGAGAAGCGCATTTATATCAGTGATTAGAGGAGTTGTTTAATAGTAGATATATCTGGTAAGTGTCCTTGAAATAACCCGCTTTATATTCTCAAAGCTTAGCACATAGGTACATTAAAAGGTAATTCACAGATAAAGCTTCTCTTTCTGGGGCCGCTCCAAACCCTCGTTTTATGTTGCTTAATAGCTCAAAGGCGACCATTATCTCCTCCATTATGACGCTCTCAATGACCAAAAGTTGCTACCGTTTAACACCACCAGGTAAGTGTTAAATACCTGAAGAATAAAAGTCGCTTTTTTACCCTGAAGCTTCCGCGACGCCAGCATCAGAATACCTCCAGGAATCGTCTGCTAAAGTGCTTTTTTCCGCGATTGTTCGATTGATCCCAATGCCGACATGTGTCGCGATTAGCTTCGACAATGATGCAAGGTTTGTCTCGCCCCCTCCTCAGACGATAATTGACATTTACCTCTCCGCAGTTGTAAAAATCGGCGAACTTGAACAGATTGACTTCGATCTGCCTTGAGTCAAGTCAACTCGAGCTCATCCATCAGAGAGGAAATCCTCTAAGGCATTTCATTCACTTCTTGAATTGACTAGCAGAGATTAAATTTCCCTAGTCGAGGGTTTTTTTTCAATCTCCTTTTCACATGAATGCAGCTTGTGTTACAGGACCCGTCACTCAGTAACTTATTATTTGTTATAATCTGAGTGCAACCCCATGCTGTTAAACGTTTGGAGAAATGTTGATCCATTTCTCAAAAAATCATTTGCAACATGCAACAATTTTTTCATGAAACTTGTCATAATTTTATTTTGCTATTGACATTTTTCAAAACAATGTTGTTAGGTATTTCTTGCTGTGTTGATGATTCTTATTTCTTTTTTTCACAGCAAAAAAAAATTCTTTCATTCTTTCTTTCTTTATTTATTTATTTATTTATTTATTTATTTATTTTGTGAAATTATACTGAAGCACAACTTTTAAAGATATAGCTTATGCGATTTTCTTTATATAATTAATAGCTTCAGTTGAGAAATATACAGCGGCCAAACTATATTAGCACAAGTTATAACCACAATGGTAATGGCTTAAAAGAAAAGTTCTCAATTTTTTATAGAGAGATCATGGTCAAAATTCCTTTCTTTAATACACTGACATAATATCCATTAAATAATTGTGAATAATAAAGTTTTTTTTCAGTTATTCGGGAAAGCGTTTCCATTTTCCATGTGAGACTTAGGTTGTTAAAAGGAGAGCGTAATTAGTCAGTGAATATGCAGCAAAGACATTTGGGAACAGGTGTGATCAGGATGGGGGGCTAGGGTTTATGGTGCAAGTTGCGACATCAAAATTGGGGGGAGGGGGTTTAAAACTAATTTAAACATTACGTAAATATATGATAAAGACAACATGGTTACAAATGAAAATTCGTACACAAATATAAACAATATAACAACATTACGAAGAAAAATATAAGAAATTAAAAAATATATTTTAAAAAAGTTAAGTTTGGGAGTAGAATTTCATCATATCAACTGAGGATGTGGTTGAGTTAGGGCCTTCATGAGAAATTACTTTCTGTACGTCGTACCTATCTTTTGGGGTTAACATATACTATTCTGTAGGGTCCCAAAAATCTCGGTCTCAATTTAACCCTGTTCCAAACTGAGTTCGTTGGACTGCCACCAAATCTCCTACTTGGTATTCAGGAGTTTTGTTACGCTATTTATCGTACGTTTTTCTATTTTCAGCTTGAACTTTTTGGATGTTTTTCTTCGCTTCCTGTCGGAGCAGATTTCGATTTTCATCTGATTCTTCTAGGTATTCTTCCATCAATAGTTCTTGCATATGAAGGTCTTTTATTTATTTAAATTATTTATTAATTTATTTTTTAATTTAAATTATCTTTATTATTTCTTTATTATTATTTATTTATTTATTGTGTGTGCCTGAGTGCAGCGGCGTACTCAGGGGGTGGGCTGATAGGGCTGCAGCCCCCTCCGAAATTTTCCAAACAAGTTTTTAAAAAATAAGCTGAAATCATTTATTTATTTTTACTTATTTATTTTTCCTTTGATGGAATCAAGACATGAGAATTTCTTTTGAAAAAAAATTAAGTTTGGGGTAAAATTAAAAGAAAGGGGAAAAAAGTAAATTCCTCCTTCTTTTCTCTTTTCTGTTTTTTAATCTTTCCATTTTGCTGTATGTGACGTGTATGGTTATCTTATAATTCAATTTTATTGACATTTACTCCAAATATGTTTCAGAAACTTCGATTAATAGCTTGTTCATTCATCTAATTCTGTTAAATAAATTTCAACAAATGTATGATTAAAACCTAAAATAAATGGCAAAATTATTGCTAATAAAGCTCAAATAAATTTGCAAAAATATTGCATGCACTTGTTTAACGAACAATAAAGAAAATTTTTCAAATGTCAATTTTATCATTTTCAATTTTTATCAAAACACTTTACTTCAAGAATAATTATAAAAAAATTTTTTTTTTTGTTTAAGATGTATTTTTGTCATCTGAAATTAGCATTGATTTCAGAAATTCGAAACATTTTTTAATCTGTACTTTAAGAGGTGCCCCGCCCCCTCCTCTGAAAGAGTGTCCGCTTAGCAACCCCCCCCCCCCTGAAATAGTTTGTCTACGTACGCCGCTGCCTGAGTGTGTGCTTGGATTGTCTGTAAGGGGAAAAAACCGATTCTATTCTGCGCATCATTCAATTTTTAAAAAGTTAACAATATATATGAAAAAAATAATAGTTATAATTTTAAAAAAATGAATTAAAAATACTTAAAAAATAAATAAATAATATTTAATAAAATAAATAAAATAAAAAAGAGGGGTAAAAATAAAAATAAAAAGCACAAGAGGGATGTGAAAATTGTTGGGGGGAGGGAATTTACGCCGCTGAGCTTAGAGGGGGGGGGCTCTGTTTGGAAATGACGCAAGGAATGTAATAACAAGTAAAACTATATATGACTGCAATTATTAGTACCAAAACTGGGTCATAATTTCAATTACAAATCTAGATAAAATATAGAAACTTAAAATCATACTGTCATTGGAAATGTAAATATAATTTTAATATGTAAATCCTATAAATAACCTCCCTGCTTAGCTGGTTAGATGGAAGGGGCAGAGTAGAACAGGAAGGGCAACCACCTTCTCGTGGTGAATTCTAAGACTTTAATATGATAAAATATAATTGCATTTCCCGTGCAGAGCTGCACAGTTCACAGACACAAAAATTCGAATTTTTTATATTTTGATTCTTAAAAAAAATTGCTTTGAATTCTTGTGTTTTTTTTCTTTTTTAACCCTTTAACGGGCACAAGCCGTTTTTCTCCAAAGTTCACATTTTGAATTATAATTAGAAAAATGAAGCTCATTTATGACCAAAAAATATATTTTTTAAAATTTTGTTGTTTTGGCTTCTGTTTTTAAGAGGGGTGAGTAAAGTTAACCATCGTCCATTACAAGCAATGACATTTCACTGATTTATTCAATAGAATAAATCTCTATCTCTATCTCTTCTCTCCTAATAATTAAGCTGAAGGTTTGTCTTTCTGTCTGTCTGTTACGCGCGTAGCGCCAAAACCGTTCGGTTGATTTTCATGAAATTTGGCACAAAATTAGTTTGTAGCACGAGGTTATGCACTACAAAGCAATTTTTCGAAAATTGTATTTCGTTCTTTTTCTATTCTAATTCTTAGCGAAAATTCAATAAAATAGGGAAGAAATATTTGATACAAATTTATAAGTCTTATATGTCATTCAAAAGCTTGAAATTTTCTGCTAAAAATGATGTCAGTTTGAAGTTTCTATGAGCATTAGAAAAGCTGTAATAATTGTTCTTAGAATCCCGGAAATTCAAGGCTTGCTTTCAGCAAAGCAAGTCAAACAATTCTAAAATGGTTAAGCTCGAGAATAAAATTTGTTTGAAAATAAAGATGAAATGAAATATTTTATCGACGGAAATCAACTTTTCATGTTGTTACCATGGTTACGTTTTTATTTTGTTTATTTGTTTCGTTCTTTTTCATTCAATAATTTTAAAAATGTATTTGTTTTTGTAGCAATCCAAACTCTAAGCCTTATTAAAATTAGTCAAATGAAATATAATGACACCGTGATAAGATGGCACCTGTCAATCAAATGAGAAATCGAGTCCTTTCCTTAAAATAGGTAGAGAAGGAAGAAACTGACGCGTATCATTTGTGAGTTTAGAGACCTTTTGGCGATCTAACAAGTTGTATAGAACAGGGAATAATTCTTTAACCAAATGAGGTCCAAAAAGAGACAACATGAAAGTAAACCATTCTAAATTTATCGTCTTCAAAACATATTTTATTTCATTGTTAATTTATTTCAATATAAATTGCAATAAATGGCTTGAGTGAGCGAATTTAGCTTTTAATTTGTCGTTTGCTGGTTGATGTTTGTCGATGTTTTTTTTTTTTTTTTATTATTATCATTGTGAAGAATAATGCACGAAATTTCTATTATTTTGTTTTTGAAGTTAGGAAAGAAAACTTTCTCCTTCTTTTAAACTTTGGTAAGATTTCTGTTGGTTTCTGTGAGCAACAAATTGTTGTTATTTTTTCTTTTGGCTTATTTTTGTGCACCTCCCCTTGGGATTGCATTTGAATGTCCCCAAGGGGGTGTTTTACCCCTTTTAAGGAGTAAATCAGTGTTAATTTCAATGCAGACAAAAGTGATATGAATTGGCTCGACCGTTTGGCGATATGTCGCCAAGCTTTTAATCGCCAAGTGTTTAACTCCAATTTGGCGAAATATCGCCAAGTTGGTGACAAATTTGGCGAAAAATAAAATTATTATTTTTTTATTATTTAGGTTCAATTTGGCGCTATTGGCGATATTTTGCGAAAAATCCCCTGAACGATGTTAAAATCGGCGATATTTAGGAGGTTAATCATTGTAAAACATTTTTTGCACTGTTTCGTGGCAAACTCGGGATGTAAATGTTTGAATTGTTATCTTGCTCACTCCAAGCACTATTTTCGCACTTAAGACATCTACTAAGAAATTTACACGTAAAAGGAAGTAGTGTCGGGTCCATGCCAAATTTTTATATCACTCTCTGAAAGAATTATAGTTGAATTATAACTAAAATAGAGTATTTTTTCTGCTATATCAATTTTTTACAAATGAACTTTTAAGTTTATACCACGAGCAAAGCCGTGCGGATACCGCTAGTGTAAAATACAAATAATTTCACAAGTAAATGTGCATTCCTTTAAAACTATTCGTCATTAGTTATTTCGAATTACACATTTTTTAGTTACGCATGAAATAAGTGATAGAAAAACTAAATACAATGAAAATCATCAAAAATACTTTTAGTTTGTCTGATGGAACAACATGAAACATGGAGCAGCTCATAATGGAACATTACATGTTGTACATAAAACTTTTGTGCGCTTTAAGTTCTAGCGTGGTGGTAAGATATTTACCACCGCCTTAAAAAGGGTTAAACGTTGAGAGTCATGCTCAATCTAAAGACATAAATATTCGTTTCTTTATTATACTAATATTTTCCCCACATTTAGTATGTAGAATTCGTTTACCGAATTCATTTATCGAAACATTCCTTTTCCAGGGCTTTCTGGAAGTATACATGTCTGTGTGTGTGCCAAAACTCAAAATTAATAATTTTTGCCAATTGTACTTACTGTACCAATAATCTACTTATATTAAAAACTAAGAATCTTTCTATCTATCTTTCTATGTCCAGCTTCCCTTTTTCTGAACGCTAATACGCTGAAAGTAGAGCCAAGTAATTAGTTTTAATTGACATAAGATTTGATAAAGGGATTCTGAAGAAATAGAGAAAAATCTTCAAATTTTTACTCATCCTTAAAGCGATTTGGCTAAAATGATTAAATATGAAATCCATTATTATAAAACGTGGTTGATATGAAACAGTAATAATGATGATAATGAGAATTTTGAATGAAGGCTTAAGTGAATCAAACATGAAACTCGTTGGCGGGCCAAGTACGTAGTATATCTTAAAACTCTTATGCACATTAAATTATATCAAATAATATAACATCAGAATGAGGTAAAAGTTAGGTTATACATCAACATGGCACAGGAAGCTATTCGAGCTGCCTTGGCAGTTAGTTAAGTATAAAATCAGAAAAAGGAAAAACTCGTGTTGAATTAACCGCAGACCTAATAAATTAACCTAATAAATAGACCGCAGCGCTGCTACTTGTTAAACTGCGAACCCAATATTTTCAGAAGAAATAAAAATCCTTAAATTAATGTTATTTAACTACTTGAGAATTATTTTCATGAGTGCGAAAAGCGACGGAGAAAGCAAATAACTACGTGCTCTTCTCGGATATCGGGGGAGTACAATGGAAAAAATGAAAAAAGCTATTTCTAAATGGCTACCAAACTCGTTTTTAAATTGTTAATTTTTTTCCTTTACCCCGAATGGTCACTTCAAATCACGCTGCTCAAATTGGATATCGGCTGTTTAAATGTGTATAATTTTCCGAGATATTAGAGCAAATTGCATCCTCTTGGAAAGTGGAGGAGTTTTATTTTGCGTTATTACCTGTCTCGTATTTGGTTACCACAAAGATTTTAATCACTTTCTGCCGTATCAGACATTTCTCATGAACATATATGTTTCTTCGGAGGTGTAAAAAAAAGCAGCTTATATGTTTTTACTTTCGTTAATATCTAATATGTAAATTTCTCAAATTTTGAATTTCGACTGCTTTAGACGTTCTATGATGTGCTAAATCCAACTTGGGCATTTTTGAAAACTGTCTGTTTGGTGTGTCTATACGCGTGAGGGACCGTGTTTTTTCTTTTTTTTTTTTTTTTTGATCTGCGCTCTAACGCGAAACTAATTTATGAAGTCGAACAAGTTTTGGTTACCTCACATGAATTGGTACTTGTTAATTTTTGGCGGAGCAATCGAACGTTTTCCTCGTTTTGCGCGACTGTTTTCTCGTGTAGCAACGGACGGTATCAAACAAAAATTTGTTCACAGGTTACCCTCAAAGAGTTCAGATGTTTTGTCTCACCTCTTTTATTGGTGTGATTGCTAAATC
>JAXGGA010018563.1:0-21832 GCA_038373865.1 Uloborus plumipes | reverse complement strand
GACGATCCAAAAAGGGGTCTGAATTTCTCCAAAATGAACATTTCAACCAAATAATAGTGTTCAATGAGTACCTTGGTACTGTTTCAATTCGTTATTAACAGATTGCAGCACATAACCATTGTAAAGTGTGTTCTGTAGCAGTTTTAATATGATCTTTATCAAGAATGACATCGTTCACAATCTCGAGAAAAAAGCTAAGTTTTCAAAGTTATTCCCAGCTTTCCAGTTTATGTTAATTGCTGATTTTATTTCTTCTTATAAAATGTCTTTTAAAATATTATATCGTAGGAAGAAAAAAAATTTAGTAAAAAAAGTATGTACCCTCTGGGGTCTATCGTAACTTTTAAGGGACGATTTTTCTTTCCTTAATAAAAAAAATATTTTTTTACGTAATATTTTTTTTATTATTTTTCCTGTCCATAAAACACTGTTTGTAACCAGTATACAAAATATCTTTGGAAAAAAAAATGTCAGGCATTAATGGGTTAAAAAAAGAAAGTTTAGAAAGAGTAATGTTTTCCCTTTCAAAACATATAAGCGTAATCCCGAAAACTGCAAAGATAAAGTTGAGCCTCGGCTAAGTTCCCATCGTATTGAAATGTCAAAGACAATCTCTTCATAAAGTTCACAAATACCTTTGTGCTATTGATGTAGAGAAAATTACAACGTAAAGGAGGCACAAATAAGCAGGGATTCTGCAGACATGTGTTTCATGTCTTTGCATCCATAAGCTCAACATTTTTTTGCATTGAAAAAGGCGTTCCTTGTAACGCCGAAACACGTGTCTGCAGTATCCCTGCTCATTTGTGTGCCTCCTTTACGTTTTAATTTTCTCTACACTCTTTTCATGTTTGAACAAAATGGCAACGGCAATTACAATTTAATTTTCGCAAACTTTAAGCGGGTATAAGTCGTTTTCACGTGATTTTTCAACATTCTCGTTCACGGCTCAGTGCGAAGAAAATGCTCCATAATAGGATTTTTTGTAATATTTCAAATGAGACCGAGATCAAGACGATACGATAATTATTTCTACAGATAGAGCCATTTTTGGGTCAAAATTTTAGATTTCGAATAGGGAAAGGAACTATTCGTCGAATTTTTCCCTACCTGGTCTAGCAAATTGCCTTGAGCTTACCAGCACTTGCTGTAAAAATTGGAAAGAAATTGGTCGGGTAGTTTCTGAGTTCACCCCGGACACACACATTTTGGAGTTTGTGTTTTATATACAGGGTGTCCACTCCAATCGTGGACCAATAGCTAATTTCTAAACCGTTAGAGATAAGCATATAGTTTATTTGGGAAAACATCTCCAAATTATGAAAGGAATTTTGTGTCTATTCAATGTTTTTCAAAAAATCAAATTTTGAAAGAGTTATGAAATTTAAATTTTTATACAGCCCCCCAATCCTATCAATCATATTTAGTAAAACATTCTTGACACTGTAACGTTTAAAACTAAAAAAAAATCACTCTTCTACGACAAAAATTGACCGAGTTATGACGTTTTGAAAAATCAAGATTTTGAAGGATTTCGCATACGGTCCCTTAAGCGATCTCTCGATGACGTCATGAAACAATGCAAAATCTTGATTTTTCAAAACGTCATAACTCGGTCAATTTTTGTCATAGAAGAGTGATTTTTTTTAGTTTTAAACGTTACAGTGTCAAGAATGTTTTACTAAATATGATTGATAGGACTGGGGGGCTGTATAAAAATTTAAATTTCGTAACTCTTTCAAAATTTGATTTTTTGAAAAACATTGAATAGACACAAAATTCCTTTCATAATTTGGAGATTTTTTCCCAAATAAACTATTTGCTTATCTCTAACAGTTTAGAAATTAGCTATTGGTCCACGATTGGAGTGGACACCCTGTATATAAAGATGTTTCGCATACGCGTGTTGGTAAATCAAGGAGAAATGACTCCCTAACCATACTGTTAAAACTACAGGTTGTCTGAAGGTACATGTAAAAGTAAAACGTTGTAGCTCCAGAGACACCCCCTGAGGGTTGACTCCCTATGGTACCCTTGGGGTGCCACGGAGGCCATATATGGTGCTATCTATGGGGTGAGATAAGGCACCCACAAGGGGCCACACGGAGACGAATGGTACCTTCAAGGGTACCATATGAAGCCAAGTGGTACCACTCAGGGAGGTGCTACTAGTGGTACAACGTTTTAACCTCAAAGGTGCATTAAGCAGCCTGTAGTTTTAACAGTGCATTAAGAAAGTTTCAGAATCATTAATATCGAACCCAGTGATAGGTTTTAATGTGAAGGAGCAATTATAAAGATCCTCTAGAACGCTTTCTCTAGAAAGGAGACGGAAACCAAACAAAGCAAAAGGATTGTAGAACCAGGTCGCATTGGCACTTGGCGAATCGTTTACTTTCCATCTAGGGGAAAACTTGGAGAAAAATATAATATAAATTCAATTAATGTAAGCGGAACAAAATGCAATTTTCAGCAGATCAGAATGTGTCTACGCTACGCAGGCAGCTTTTTTTAATATATTTTTTCGTGATTTGCGTAACATATTCTCTTTTTTAGGAGGGCGGAAAGCAAGTTTCAAAGGAAGTTGCAAATGAAAGAAGGAGATTAATTAATAAAAACAATACAGTTTGATGAAATGATAATTGGAGACAGTGATATAGTTTGACACCGGAGAGATGGCGGGTGGACGGGAAGTGGAAACGGACCACTTCGTTCTGAAAAAGCTTGGATCTGCAAAAACACGGAAGCAGTGAAGTGTTCCAACCTTTTCACGAAGCGGTCCGTTTCCGTTACAGATCCGACATCTCTATGTAGTCGAGCTTAAAATCCGAGAGTTAGCAACGTCGAAAAATGAAATTAAGACGTCTGGCTCTTTAACCCATTTATGCCCAGTAGCCTAAAAACGGGACGCTTGTTAGTTACTGCATACAAAAACCTGTAATGGGAAAATCATTTTACTAAAGCTGTTTTTCACAAGTTAAATAGTCCTTCTTTTTGATAAAACCTGTTAGAGCCACTAGTTGGACATCGGAGTTTATTTATTGACAGCTATTTTCAGACAAATCAGTCATGCAACGATCCTGCTCGGGTAGCCTCAGAAAGTAAGTTTTTTTTGCGAACTTTTTATTCATAAAATTGAATTATTTTAAAATGATTTGCTTAACATTGATCACAGATACCTTCTGTAATGTTACTTTACAAAAGTAAAGTCAAGTAAGGTCGTATTTTGCTCACATATCTGCAAAATATCCCATAAACAGCACGTCAAATAACTTAATAAATATGGCAACGGCGAACTTTTTCAAGGCTAAAATGTATGTAAACCATTCCAAGTAAGGGTTTTAAGCAGATAAAAATTGAAAAAAAAAATATTAAAAAAAACTTGGCCATGAATGGGTTAAAATAATTAACTCGAAAACGTTTCTAGCTCATAGACTATTGGCCTTTAGGCGTTCTTTCCCAAGTACCTTGACGCTGACGGTCCCCGCAATGATGCCGTCCACCGTCGACTCGATGAAGGGGTCGAATTTCCGGTCTGCCCTCCGCATGAAATCCGGTTTCAGCAGGTACCCACAGCGACCGTTGTATTCGAAAATTCCTAAATTTAGCTGCATACCCAAATCTGAAACGGAAAAAGTGCAGTTCACTCACACCTAATGGAAAAAATTCATCAAAGAACTCAGAAATTTTAACTTATTTTATTTACTCCGTGTTGAATATTTAATTTTAAGTTCTATTTGCATATCTTTTCTTGTTTTAGTTAAGCTTTTTGTTTCAAGTTTTGGTTTGGTAGCATTCGCAAGAAGCAGACGATAAATAAAAAATAGCTGGGAATTTCATGATTTTGTTATCTTGCAACCTGAACTCAAAAAACTTGATCACTATTTGTTCTGAGCATTCTTGATATGCGAAATTTAGCCATTCTTGATGATTGTATATATTGTAAATAAAGTATTTTAATTAATGTAAACTAGCGTTAAGTGTTCCTTGAAGAAAATGAACAGCTTGACGTAATGAATTAAAATAACTAAATTATCTTGAAGAAATATTAGAAGTCTTGATCTTCTATTTATGCTTGGAATTCATACATATATTTTTTTACTCCTTTAGATATAAAATTGTTTTAACATCCACAAACTTGAATATTTAAGTTTTTATTGAAAAAATGTTTTGGTCTGTTCGGGTCTCTAAATTTATCCTCAGTTTTGGAAAAATTCATCATGTTTCTTTGCTTTTAAAACAGTGCTAGAATTAAATGATAAAATATGGTGAAAAATACTTTTGTCTTCTAAAATAAAAGCAAAAATACAACGTTGAAAAGCTAAATTTTTATTCTAGTTTAGTAGAAAACAAGCAATTATATGAAGATAAATAAATAAATAAAAATATCAATTTATATAAATGTGTTTCCACTTGATTCCCTCCTCCAGTTTGACCTTATTTTGGAGAATAATGTTCAATACTTATTCATTATTTATTGCCTCTAAATGTTAGGAAGTTTCTAAGTGCTCCTAATGAAATGATAGCTTTTTTTTTTTTTTTTTTGCAACGCATTTCCACATTACTGTTGAAAAAACCGATGAAATAATGAATTATTTTGAATAGGGATTGCGAACATTTTTATACGTAAAATATTTTTTTTTGATATTGAAATTAATTGATTAATAAATTTGATTTGCGAATGAAAAAATGGATAAAAAAGCTGAAAAGGCAGAAATCTTATTCCAACCTCTTTTCAGAGCATACGCAAAAACGTTTTGCTGGATTTTTTTTCTCTCCAGAAAGCGAAGCTTTTTCAAGAGCGCCATTAGAGTTTTTCATCACGAAGAATAAGACATAAATAATGTAGTATTAAAAAATAATACTAATGAAGCATATTTGATTTAAAAGCTCAAATGTGTTCTTTTTTGGAACCGGGGGATGACATAATTTTCTTTCAATGACTATTTTAAAGTAGAATATATTAATAATTGAGGAATTGCACTAAAAATTCAAAAAAAAAAAAAAAAAAAAAGAAAAAAAAAAACGTTTTTCTCTATCTCTCTCTTAAAAAAATGGAAAGACGTATTTCCAATTGATTTGCTTTTGAAGCAAAAAAAAAAAAAAAAAAATCTTAACAATTTTATTTATGAGCCTGAGTTTTTTTTTAACAAAACGTACACTTAAGTCGCACACGTTCTCTACTGACTAACGTATATTTTAAAAGCTAAGCTGTCATTTGGCTAAGAGACTAAAATATTTCAAACATTTCTTTTAATAGATTAAAACACAAACATTAAAGCAGAAAGTATATATTTCATTTGTAAAGGAAAGATTAGTAATTATAAAAAGACGTCCCTAATTTATTCTCCAAAAATATTATTTTCTAGAAACGTAATTTCTTTTTAATAACTTTTAGCACATAACTTTTATCGTACAATAACTTTTAGCACATAATGATATTTATCTTTACAGTAGCTATATATACATACATGGAAGATCTAAAATACCGCATTTTATTTACCATCCACTTTTTTACAGATCAAACATTTCTGAAAACTAATAGTTTAAGGGATAAATCCTGCATTGAAATTCCCCTTTTATGGTATCGTGCTGTACTTGTACAGCTGTAACTATTTATACAAATGAAAGTCCGGAAATTTACATCGTGTTATCGTGTATAATTGACGAACGTGACACGCTGACATGTTAAATATGACATTTGAAACGTGACATGTTAAGTTTATACGTTTAAATCAGTGTTTCCCAAACTTTTTGATCTTATCGCCCCCTTCAAGACGCTGACTGACACCTATCGCACCCCCCCCTTCTTCCTCGAAAAAATCATAAGTTGGCTCAAGTGAACATCGATATTATTAAAAATATAAGTACCTAACTTTAATTTGTAGTAAAATGTACGCAATAAAGCAACTATAACCACTCACTTTTAAACTAGAAATATTAATAAATAAATAAAATACCTTTAATTATTTTTCTTCCACAAAACAAACAGCAAACTAATAAGCATTTGAAGGGTAACATTCAACTAAAATCATCTAAATACTTTTCAAAAAACATAAGTACATTTTTCAAGAAATTTTCTTTTCTACACTGGAATCTGGAGGAATTGAAAAACAGAGAAACTAAAAATTTGGAAGGAAATAAATTAAAAATCTGGAGATTCATAAAATTGACAACAAATGACAAAATTCTTCCTTAGGTTAATCCGAGGTGCAAGGTGGAAGCTCTTGAACTTCAATGTGTTTCTTTCTTGACTTGTGATTAATTGTCTGAACTCTCAACAACCGGTTTCGTACATGTTTACAATTTCGATTTCCGCTACTCATTCATTACTAATGTTTTTTCTCTTCTAAATACCCGTCGCCCTCTATCGCCCCTTTAGAATTTATTGCCCCTTTGAGGAGCCAAATGATCGCCCCTGGTTGGGAATCAATGGTTTAGACAATATTTTAATTTTAAACGATTAATTTTTCCCAGTTGTTGTAGAAAGATAATGAATTTAAAAAATACTTAAACTGTAGAAATTTTTGTTTTCCAATGCAACTTTATGTTAGCTTCCGATATGGAAACCAAATTTTTGTTAGCTCTCTTGCGATGGATAAAAAATATTAATGTATGTGTTTTGTGATAAAACGGTCAGTCAGCATAAATAAAATATATTTCAATGAAAAAAAATGCTAATTTCTAGTTTAGAGAGACATATGTAAAAGTGCACTTAATTTACTTACCCAAAGTTTGGTAATTCAGAGCCACCATTTGACAGCCAGCATTCCAAAAGACCTAGATGCAATAATTAGAGAAAAAATATCAACGAATTTCTCCCCTATAATATCCTCATATTCTTCAATTTAAGCAAAACAGTGTTTAGGTCATAAGAAAAATGCTTTTTGAAAAATAAGCTTTATATTGCTTTAAACTTGATTATTAATGTAAAATACAGTGTGATTTAAAATCCTCACCAATACTTGTGATGGAAGATAAAGCCAAACTATACTCAGTGGCGCGACAGCCCATTGGGGACCAATGAGTACCCAGGGCCTGATTATTGAATGGGCCAACTTGGCTGCGGCCTAGGGCCCCAAATGGCTAAAATTACTGTAGTCAATGCCTAAATTTGTTTTATCCTATGCCTAAATAAAGCCTCAGCCCAAAAAAGTATTTGGCCTATGGCCCTGTGATATCTTAATCGGGCCTTGTGAGTACATTAGTGGTTTCAGTAACAAAAGAAAATATTGTGTGGTCCACACCAGATTTTTTTTTTTAGCCTACTTTCCCGTTAAAAATAAAAGAAAGACGAAAAAAGTATTAAAAGTAGCTTAATGCATCTAAAAAATATCGCCAAGTCCAAAAAATATCGCCAAGTTAAAAATATATCGCCAAGTCCAAAAATATCGCCAAGTTAAAAAAATAAAGAGGTAAAATGAATATCGAAAAATTAAAAATTTGAAAGTAGGGTATTGAGATGGGGAATTTGTGTGTCGGTCTGTCGGTCGGTCGGTCGGTCTGTCTGTCCCCCCCCTAATAACTTTTGAATGAACATTCCGATTTGGACAAACTTTTTTTTGTTGGAAAGATCTCGGCGAGTACAGCTCATTCCCATATTTGATTTTTTGATTTGAACAATTTTTGGTTCAACTTTGAGCCGTTCAAACAACCGGTCCCGCGATACTAACTTTTTAATGAACAGTTCGATTTGAACAAACTTTTTTTTGTTGGAAAGAACTTTTCAAGGATACTTTATTCCCGTATTTACATTTCCGATTTGAACAATTTTTCGTTCAACATTGAACCGTTCAAGCAACCTGTCCCGCGCTGCTAACTTTTGAGTAAACAGTCCGATTTAAATAAACTTTTTCTTTGTTCGAAGGATCTTAACAAGGTATTTTACCTTATTTAAATTTTCAATTTGAACATTCTTTTCGTTCAACATTGAACCGTTCAAGCAACCTTTCCCCACCTAATAACTTCTGAGTGAACCATCCGAATGGAAAAACTTTTTTTTTGTTTGAAAGATCTCGGAGAGGCTCATTCCCATATTTCGCTTTTTGATTTGAACCATTTTTCGTTCAATATTGAATCGTTCAGAAAAAAATTTTCACATTAGCGCCTATGGGAAATTTAAGTTGAATGTTGATCCGGATAAAATCGGATTTCCTTCAAACTAACTTTGTAAGAAAATGGTTTTGATAAATAATATTTGTAAAGTACTTTTCTGAATAATCTTCAGTGAGGACTCTGATTCCTACTCCGACTCCGCAAACATGGCGGAAATGCAGGCTCAAAAAAAAATGACTGACTGTGCAGACGATTTTTTGTTTTATTTATTCATTTGTTTTATTTTATTTATTATTATTATTATTTTTTTTTGGCAGACGATTTTTTTTGTAACAAAAATGTTTCATTCACTAGGGCATTTTATTCTTTATTTATATTTAACAACTGGAAACGGATTAAAAGTGAAATTCGAGACATTTTATCAGCGGACGAGTTTTTTTTTCTTTCTTTGATAAAATGTGTTTTGATGCACTTTGTATTTTAATTTTTTTTGAAAACAATTGAGGAATTTTTCTACGGAAGAACTGTAACAGTTACATTCTTTAAAAGGTGCGACAAAACTTTATTTATTCATTTATTTACTTTTTATGTGTATATTTCATCTGATGAAAGGGGTATATTTTGCTTTTAGAAATCAGCTTTAAGTGCTAAAAAGGTATGTTTGACATAATTTTTAGTCTTAGATAATCAAGAGAATAATGATCAGATGCTAGAATGCCGATGTAGATGTACGGGAAAGTAGGCTCGTTTAGTTCTTGACAGAACTTCTTGTTTTTTTTTGCAGTCCTTAAACCCATAAAAGAAGAGCAAAAAGTATTATAAACACCGTGTCAGAAACTTAATAACTTTCAACTTACTTGTGGCATATAATTACTGGAATCAACTCTGGTTCCCTTAGGATATATCCTGCTTAGCTGCCGTTTGTTGTAGCTGGATAAAGTTAAGGAAAACAAACGCTGATTCAATAAAGATCAAGGAGAGTAATTATTCAAGATACAGTCTGAGTGGAAGTCAAAAGACGTCTTAGAAATTAACCCTTTAACTGTCAAGTTATTTTAATGATTTGGGTGCACAATATGTCAAATTTTTTATTGCAAAAATCAAATGTTTAGTACACAATAAAATATACTTAGTAGTTAAAAAATAATATTTTAAAGTACATGGGTAAAATATTTAAAGTTTTGTAGCCACTGCATATTTGCTTGAGGCGGCTGCCACTCGACATGGCAGTTGTAAAGTTCGCTTCTAGTGGAGCATTATTTTCTAAAAATGAAAAAAAAAAAAAAAAAAAAAATATTTTCTAAAAAATAAATAAATAAAAAAAAATTAAATAAATAAAAGTTAATAACTTTCAGTATAAAGCAGTGAGTAACTGGTGTATTGCATACCTTTCAGTAATTCAGTCTTGTGTGGAATAACTGCACACTTTTCCAAGCACAAACCCGAGAAACAGTCGGGTTTGACAAAGAGATGAAGCCAAAATATACTTCTCCCGATACATATTCAAGTATAATAATACGATGCACTCAAAAATAATAATAATAATAATAATAATAATAATAATAATAATAAATAAATAAATAAATAATACCCCGAGTAATACTCGGGCGTGACATTTTCGAACACCAGTGCTGTGCCCGAGATTATCTCGGGCATGACAGTTAAAAGGTTAAGGTAGTGTTACTTTCGAAAATCATTAAGAACAAAAAAAATATTTGGTACAATTGCTTTAGCAGTTAAGCGGATTAAATATTTTTTAACATGTTTAAACTTACTGAATGAAGTTTTTCAAGAATAATATGCTTACAAGACATCTTCAAGAGAAAGTTGCTTGTTTTGTGTAGTCAGCAAATTTATTCGACAAAGAAAACTTACAGAAAAAACTTGATAATGAACTATTACTGTCAGTTCGTAAAAGCCGCGCCTAGACCTCGATACCATTTCCACTTAAAGGGTTACAGTACCTTTCCAACAAATTTCTTTAATTTAAGTGAAAAAGTTAATTCTTTGAAATATTTGTTTCTGTACTTGTTTAACAATCAATAATTTATTTTCAAATATTAAAAATTTTGAAAACTTTTTTTGAAAATTTGAAAAATGTAAGAAAATATTAATTTATTAAAAAACCCTAAGGCTTTTTTGTTTCTGCACTAATTTCAAAATTTCTTTTTGAGAAATGATCACAAGGATTACCTCAACAAATCTGTGCATTCATTTTCTTATATTTTGATTAGAAAACATTTTGTGAAATTTTATGTAAAAAATCCTTAGAAAATTTTGTTCTTCGAGGTTTAACAAACTCTAAAAATTTTTGTAATTTATAAAACGCTTATTCAATGCACAGTTTTGTTAAATATATTATACTGAGTGAAAAAAATATTGCTTTAAAGTTATATCTTTATTAGAAAAAATTCCTAAACTATTACTGTCAGTCCGTAAAAGCCGTGCCTAGACCTCGATAACAGTTACACTTAAAAAAGGGTAGTGGGTAGTGGGTGATAACTTTCCGAAGTTTTCAATTTAAAACGTGCATTTGCAATATCGTTATGACATATTCAACTAAACTGTGTATTTGAAATGAGCATTGTTTCACGTTGTTTGATACGACTCAAAAGGCTATTTATTATTCTCCCCTTATTGTCGCCTTACCTAACACCGCTATTTTGGGAAGATCAGAGAATACCTGATGCATAATGCACGGAAGGTTCTACTTAAGAAGGTCAAACACTACAGCTATTTTCCGACCATACCATTTTTTTAAGCTCATTTCGCTGTTTTACAAACGCATGTCAACTAAACAAAACAGGCGAGTTTGTTGTGAGGCAACCATTAACAGGCTGTAAAATTTCCAGATTTAAAAACATTGATTCGATTATTCGTATAACTAAAATTTGTATGTAGGCGCAATGTAACTGTATCTTCAATTATTTTGTTGAGAAATCATAGCTAAGTGATTGCAATCGATTGATAGCAATTGTATTTATTTGAGGTTTTGCAAAATGCAGATGACATGTACTGTTTAGTAAATGTTTTAAAATAAGAAGAGCTTTTTGAGCATAAATTACAAGTTGTTCTAAAATAGGAAAATTCTCATTGAAATATTCATTCTAAAGCGTGAACAAAAAGATATTCAGCATTCATTTGTCGTGAATCAGTTTAAGTGACACTTACAGTGACCGAACTCAAGTCATATGATAAAGTTTTGTTACGACAACACCATATAACTTACGTGTATCGTGTAACCCCTGGAGTTTAGCATAAGCTACAGATTTTCAAATTCTGTGGTTCTGGATGAAATATAATTAAATGATCTCGTTAAAGAAATCCTTCCTGGGTGTATAAACAAGAAATATTTAAATGGATGAAGGAAATATTTCTAGAAAGGTTTTATCGCTATAAAACTGTCTGATGACTGTAACAACATTAAAAAGGATACTTGACAAATTCCACGGGATGCTCTTTCAGAAGATTTGTAGCATGTGTCTCTACAAAAGATGAAACTTCATAACTTCTGTTTCTTCCTGAAAATGAATGTTCCATTTTAAAAAAGTAAGCACAAATATGAACAATACCAAAAAAAAAAAGCTAATTTTTCTAGCACTTTTTTCATTAGTCAATTCCTTCTTGTTATTAATCGCGATCTAAATGCACTATAAAACGCGTACAGGGTGTTCAGCAAAGGACTCCCTAAATTCTGTACCTCAGAACCAGACTAACGTAAGTTCATTTTCGTCATTTTTCAGTAGAGGGGAAAAACGATGTATTCGACAATCGTTTTTCCCCTCTACCGAAAAATGACGAAAATGGACTTACGTTAGTCTGGTTCTGAGGTACAGAATTAAAAATTGAATATCTCGAAAAGAGAAATGACGATTTTTGGAGCGAAACAAACGGTACATTTCTAATTAAAGTGCGCTGGACAACGTAATTGCAATAACCTATAATCAATGTGGTGAGGGCCGGAGCGATCATTTCTAGCGTTAAAACATGAAAAGAGGTTTAAATAAACTATACTGTTGATTTGAACAACGAGTGTCTCTAGCACTTGATTTTCACAGGTTATTTATTTTGCAGTTCAAAGTATACTGTCTTTGAAAGCTTTTCCTTATTGCCGTATGACCGTGGCCTAACCTGTGAAATTCCTGTGAGAAACTATACTTGTTGTTCAATAACCCCAGAAGGTTAGCCAGACGTAATTGGAGGCGTTTCAAAAAGTTCTTACTGTGAAATCTCCAATACACTTTTGCATTTATTTTGTCCAATTTACGTTAACTACAAGAATGAATCAGTTTACAGATTAGTATAATTATTCGCTTTTATTAGTTTCACATGTGTGTCTGTTTGTTTGTATGTATGCATGTAACTCTGAATAAAATATAAATTCACGTTTTTTACAAATATAAACGTAATAGGGAAAGTGCTCCAGTAGTCGGCCATTTAAGAGATCTTTTGTGGATCTTGGCTAACCTAGAACTTTAAGCTATCAATACAGCAACAAAAGCAAGGTAAAACTTTAGAATGAAACTTTCTGATAGTGAATCACCTACTTGTTTCAGAAATTAAAAAAAAAATATGTTAAAATCCAAGCTGTTGTCAACACTAGTAAATGCTCCATTAGTCGGCCACAGAATCATCTTAGCTGAAAAATAAGCAGAATCGCAATCTTGGATGACGGGCACGCCATTCAAAATAAAAGGATTCATTACTAATTCAAAAGAAGTACCCAAAACTTAACTGCCACTGGTTGACGATTGAGGATAGGTACATGAATGTGTGAATGCGTCATATCTAATTTTGAATTAAAATTTTACTATTTATGAGGAGTTTTTTGTCATTGTGGCCGACTACTGGAGACTGGATGACTACTGGAGCACTTACCCTATATTTAATACTATTACTAATACAAAAGGCTAAACTATGTTACATGTTGATGTATTCTAAGCGCATGAAAACTTAACTGATATTCAATAGTTTTGAGAATCCGAGGGAAATCAGAGTATCATGTGAAGTATTTTTATTAACTCTAAAAGGGTATTTTAAGTTTTTTTAAACTATTTTTATTATTATTTTTTTACGAAAACGGTTTTGAAAAACAGACTACGACAGGAAAAAGCTATTGAGTGACGCCAAAAGTTAAAAATAATTCTGGAGACGGAGGTGTGGAACTTACTTTCAGCATATTCAAAAGAATGGAAGCGAACTGGCTGCACGTAATTGACGAGGGCCGACATTTCTGCACCGGCTTCAGATTCCTTAGCAGCCTCCTACGATAAACGCAAATTCTTCAGTACAAATGTAACACTATCCGTATGAACACTTAACAGAAAAACATTTTTGAACGAAATCAATTTCAGTGCATTAGCCAATGTTAATCATAAAGTACTGTATTTTGTGTAAAAGCGTCAAACTAATTCTAGAGCTTTCTCTCAAAATGCTTAAAGAACATCGCGAAGTAACAAAGGGTCTGATGTTTAAATTTCATATCACGCTTTGAGGATGGCATTGGGGAGCGTGAAGCTGGGGCAGGTTATGTGAAGAGCTTTTAAATGTGACATCTCACATCTTAATTAACCCATTAAGGCCCGACACTTCAAGGAAACTTTCAAAGATATTTTGTATACTGGTTACACGGCTACAGAACACACTTTACCGTTATGTGCTGAAACCTGTTAATAATGAATTAAAATAATACCGAAGTAATAATTGAGCACTATTATTTGGTTGAAATTTTCATTTTTATCAATGCAGACACTTTTTGGGCCGTCCCTAAAAAGGCACGCTAGGCATTAATGGGTTAAAATAGAAACTTTCAAATTCCGCTGGTTAAGTGTATTTATCGAGTTATTTTGATGTTTTTCATCTTACGTTCGTTTAAAAATATAAAATGTTTTTTTTTTTTTTTTTTTTTTTTGTTCTAACCATTTTACATTTTATTGTCCTTGATTTGCTTTTCTTTAAAGAAAAAACTTTGATGCTTTTGTTAATGCAGCAGCTATGTTGAAATGTTTTTTAAAGCTCTAACGCAGCGTTTCCCAACCTGTGGCACGCGTAGCACTGGTGGTACGCCCCTTTCTAGTTGAAGGTAGTACATGAAAAATAATCAGTAATGGCGGACATAAAAAAATTCTCAAGTAAATAATATCAGATATCTTTGTTTCCATTATTCATAAACATTATCAAAATTCCGGCAACCAATATCGTTTTGTTTGTTAGAGGGCACTCGTAAATTCTACTTTTTCCATCAGAAAATTTCAAAACAATATGTTTTCCGAAGCAAGCACTAGAAGTGCATTAAATGTATTTAATTATATAAATACTTGGGCGTGATTACAGAATAAATTAATTCGTTTTTAATAATTGTTACAACCATTTAATAGTAAGGAAATAGGGCAAAAAGGTAGATAAATATGAAACCTTGAACAAGCACATGTAAATAAAACGCATAATATGTTACAGTGACTTTATAATTTTTGCTTGTTTATGATTTAGCATGACGTTTAGGCGTTTGCTAAAGGCATTTCTCTCCTGTGATATGAAAACGTGTTCACCCAATAAAACGCGAAATGCAAATAAATAAACACACTTGCAATACTGTAATATCAGGAAATATGATCATTTTTTCAATGTGGTACAAGTTAGAATGATATACAACCAAGTAGTAAGCAAGCTAAAAAAGGTTGGGAAATGCTGCTCTAACGGATTATAAAGATCACTAGCCGGGTACCTGGCTATGCCCGGGTTTCTGCCGGGTAATGTGTTTCAGTGAAACTCATTCAAAATTTTTTCAGCATTAAAGTGCACATCCATATACATAAATGGCTACTTTTGTAAACAATGGCTATTCTTTCTGTTTGGATAAACTAAAAAAAACTGTATTATACACCCTAAATACAAATGCAAGCTACAAATAATGTTTAGGTAAATAGGAAATGTTTCAACTTTGGTGTATTAAAATAAATACATGTTTACAGTATCAATCGTTCTGGAGTCAACCATTTCCAAACATTGCACGGAAAATAAGTCCCATTATTAGTTTCTATCCTTGTAATAACTTGGTGAAAACATCTTATGTACCTAATTTAGAAAAAAAAATGACTATAAACACTTTCTATTTTCTAATTGCTGCCAAAATTCTCTTTTTATTAAACCCCATTAGCGATTATTGGCACAAATGAATATAAAAATCCTAAGAAAGCAATAAATTTCATACCTACCCCAGAGAAGCCTTGGTTTAAAATTTTCATCATGATTACTATTAATATTGTTGTTGCGAGGCAACCAAATTTTAGGGTTGAAAATGTAATCATTTAATGGGGAAATTACATGAAATTTACTATTTTCCATACTAACTTTCTTGAACTAAGCTTTTTAGAAATAAATTATAGCTTATCCTGCTCCCTGTTACTGTAGCTATCTACGGTGAAAAAATTGTTAAAATCGGTCCAGTAGTTTGGAAGATTACCCCGGACATAAATACAAAAAGTAGTCATTTATGTATATAGATTACTGGGTTCAGCACTACAGGACTCAAAGCAACCTCGAGTCATGTCATGTGCTAAAGTTAAACTCGAAGTATTTCTAGTCCTTCTTACGTGTTTGGGTGCAGGTCAGGAGAACTCTTATGCTATATTTTTTAAATCAGTACGATCTTAATTTTTACCTTTCAGCAACACGTCTTACACTTACTGCGATGTTTTTAGCTTTTCTTAACCCATTAATGCCTGACATTTTTTTTCCAAATATATTTTGTATACTGGTTACAAACAGTGTTTAATGGACAGGAAAAATAATTAAAAAAATATTATGTAAAAAATAATTTTTTCATTTAGGAAAGAAAAATCGTCCTTTAAAAGTTACGACAGAGCCCAGAGGGTACATTTTTTTTACTGAAATTTTTTTCTGCCTACGATATAATATTTAAATAGATATTTTACAAGAAGAAATAAAATCAGCAATTAACATAAACTGGGAAGCTAGGAATGACTTTGAAAACTTAGCTTTTTTTCTTGAGATCGTGAATGATGTGATTTTTGATAAAGGTCATGTTAAAACTGCTACAGAACACACTTCACGATGGTTATGTGCTGCAATCTGTTAGTAACGAATTGAAACAATACCAAGGTACTCATTGAACACTATTATTTGGTTGAAATGCTCATTTGGGGGAAATTCAGACCCTTTTGTGGACCGTCCCCAAAAAGGGACGCTAGGCATTAATGGGTTAACTAAGCTCCAATTGAAATTACTTTGCACAAGGAGAAAAATGCCAAATATAATCTGCCACTTGACTACATGAATTTCCAACCTTTCTTTTCAAAGACATTGTAGTTATTATCTGAAGTAGTTGGATGGCAGCTTTGTATGACGAA
Organism: Uloborus plumipes; assembly: GCA_038373865.1. Lineage (NCBI taxonomy): Eukaryota > Metazoa > Arthropoda > Arachnida > Araneae > Uloboridae > Uloborus > Uloborus plumipes. Next base: position 5,408 of record JAXGGA010018563.1, on the reverse strand, counting down.
AAAAAAAAAAAATGTGTGACTACAGTGAAAGTTTCTATGTTAGTGCGATACATGTTTGTTGTATAAATAAGAGCACACTTAAGAGAAAGATAATATAATTGAGGGATCAAATGTTAACCCATTAACGCCTAGCGTCCCTTTTTAGGGACGGTCCAAAAGAAGATCTGAATTTCCCGAAAATGAACAGTTCAAACAAATAATAGAGTTCAATTAGTACCTTGGTGTTGTTTCAATTCGTTATTAACAGATTGCAGCACATAACCATCGTGAAGTGTGTTCTGTAGCCGTTTTAACATGACCTTTATCAAAAATGACATCGTTCACAATCTCAAGAAAAAAAGCTAAGTTTTCAAAGTCGTTCCCAGCTTCCCAGTTTATGTTAATTGCTGATTTTATTTCTTCTTATAAAATATCTATTTAAATATTATATCGTAGGCAGAAAAAAAAATAGTAAAAAAAGTATATAACATCTGGGGTCTATCGTAACAATTAAGGAACGATTCTTCTCTCCTTAATAAAAAAATTATTTTTCACATAATATTTTTTTTTATTATTCTTCCTGTCCATTAGACACTGTTTGTAACCAGTATACAAAATATCTTCGGAAAAAAAATGTCAGTCATTAATGGGTTAAACTCTTTTCTCTGCGACTTCATGAAAATCTTGTGTAGATCTGAAGTGGCGAAACACCACTTTCAAAGAATAATTGGTGCACATTGATTGATAACTTCTATGAATAAAGAAAGAAAAAAATAATGCAGCCAACATAGAGTGTAAAAAACATCTCATTTTATTTAATCCTAAAAACAACATTTTTTTTTCTTAATTGTTCCTCGTTCTCAATTCAAGAATAATTTCAAGACACTAAAAAAAAGAAGAAAATAAAAATGCATATTCTATTTAAGAAAAAATAAAGATGCTAAACGATCATTGTAGTGGGTAGAAAATGCATAGGACGTCGAGACGTGTAACTTGATTTTAAAAATAATACTGGATGTTTCAAAAACAGCCGGTGTATTTGAAAAATCAATAAAACCTAAACGGGCAGCGACAGAAATGCACCGACAGCAAATTCTGAGGCAAAGAAACTTTCGAAATTAGTTACTTTGTTTAACTACAGATGGCGCTGCAGGTAATCAAAAGGGTTTTGAAGTCTGTGACTTCACCATTCTGTAAGTCCGACACCTGCATTTCATTTCACACTCCAGGGTTCCCCGTACCTACCACAGCTTCGTGGTTTAACCGGGATAGGGCCCTGAAGAGCGCTCTGTTCTTGATTTTGAACCAGAACTTAGGGTCGATCCGACACATGCAGGAAACGTCGGATATTGGCCTCCCTATTCTCCAGATATGAACCCCTGTGACTTCTCTCTGTGGAGACATTTACAAGACTAGGTGTACCGCCACAATCCAGAAACAACTGAATAACGAGAGCAATACATTTCTTCTGGATGTTCTGCATCGTTCTGAGACTAAGCTGTACTAATGCTGCGCAAGGTGGATTCTTGGAAAACATTGCAGTTCAGATTTTTCCAGACTGCAACGCCATCTATTGTGGAACTTTGTAAATAGATTCGAAAATTTGTCTGCCTCAAAATTTAATTCTCCCGAAGCATATTGCAACAAACGGTGCATTTCTATCGCTGTCTATTTAGTTCTTACTGATTCTTTAAATATACCGGTCATTTTTGAATCACCCAGCATACTTTCTTAATTGGAACAATGTATACGGCTGGACACATTTTGCTCTTCATCGTACCTCTGTGTCTTCTAGTGGTTCGGGCTCTTCTTCGTCAGAGCCGAGGTCGGTGTCAGATTCTTCCGCAGCGTCTATTTTATCGTCTGCACCTCCCCCCGGGTCGGTTTCGTCTCCGGACAGGGGGCTGCTCACAGACGAAGTTTTCCCCCGCTCGGGAGTCATGGGCTGACTGGAGTCGTCTCGAGAAGTCGAGCCTTTCGATGCACGGTCTGGAGCTGATGGGAAAAAAAACATTCATTGGAATGCAACTGGTGAAAAATGTATTGAACTTTGAAATTATTTCCATCTGGAATAATTTATCAAAATACACTGCTAAAGCTACAGGTTGCACAAGGCAACTTTAAGGGTGAAATGTTGTAGCACCAGCGGCACCCCCTTAAGGATATCACATGACTCCCTAGGGCACCATTGGGATACTACGGGGCACCCAGTAATTGCCATATGTTCCCAAATGGCACTTCCAAGGGTGCCATAGGAGTAGGGGTGCGACATCGAATGCAATACAACGATGTTTCAAGACATCGATATTGGAAAATAATGACATCGATGGTATTGATACATCGACCAAAAAACATCGATGTTCTCAATCATCGATGTTTTAAAACATCGATCTTTTTTTTATGATTACTTACACATTTGAATGTACAGTTATTCAGTTACTCCCCATTACAAGCACCACTCCTTATATGACTCAATTAAATTATCTTTTATCGCCTTGTAAAACATTAACCGTGAGATATCGATGTCAAGTAAGAAAACCTCTTTCAGTGAGATCTATACTAAAACTGTTGATTAACTGTGTATCTTTTTTGACGCATATCTTTCTAAAACTTGTATTTTGCTGAAATGTAGAACATCATAGAAAAAAATATCAAATGCAAAACAACGATGTTTAAAAACCATTAACAGTAAATCATCGTTAGTTATTAAAAAGATAATAATAGAAAAAATAAATAAATAAATCCCATTTTGATGATGTTTCAACTAGTGGATAGAGAAAGATGTATCTTTTTCATCGCATATTTTATTGTTTAATGCTAAAATGCATAAAGGACATCGAAATAAGAAAAAAAAAAACATTGAACGTGAAACAACAATCACTACAAGGCATAACAAAACGGCAAAAAATTATAGATGTTTCAGAAACATCGATAGTAAAACATCGATAATAATCATAGAAATTTTTTCCAATGAGGTTAATATTGCAGCTTCTGATTAAAGATAAAAAATTTTTAACAAGTATGCTTATCGTATATTTTTTTTCTGGATTTCTTTGCTGGAATACAAAACATCGACATCGAAACCAACATCGAATCCAAAACATCGATGTTGGAGAAATATCAAACCTTAAATATCGATAATAATCATAGAAATTTTTTCCAATGAGGTTAATATTGCAGCTTCTGATTAAAGATAAAAATTTTTTAACAAGTATGCTTATCGTATATTTTTTTTTCTGGATTTCTTTGCTGGAATACAAAACATCGACATCGAAACCAACATCGAATCCAAAACATCGATGTTGGAGAAATATCGAACCTTAAATATCGATAATAATCATAGAAATTTTTTCCAATGAGGTTAATATTGCAGCTTCTGATTAAAGATAAAAAATTTTTAACAAGTATGCTTATCGTATATTTTTTTTCTGGATTTCTTTGCTGGAATACAAAACATCGACATCGAAACCAACATCGAATCCAAAACATCGATGTTGGAGAAATATCGAACCTTAAATATCGATAATAATCATAGAAATTTTTTCCAATGAGGTTAATATTGCAGCTTCTGATTAAAGATAAAAATTTTTTAACAAGTATGCTTATCGTATATTTTTTTTTCTGGATTTCTTTGCTGGAATACAAAACATCGACATCGAAACCAACATCGAATCCAAAACATCGATGTTGGAGAAATATCAAACCTTAAATATCGATAATAATCATAGAAATTTTTTCCAATGAGGTTAATATTGCAGCTTCTGATTAAAGATAAAAATTTTTTAACAAGTATGCTTATCGTATATTTTTTTTTTCTGGATTTCTTTGCTGGAATACAAAACATCGACATCGAAACCAACATCGAATCCAAAACATCGATGTTGGAAAAATATCGAACCTCAATTATCGATGGTAAAAACATCGATGTTCTAACAAAAACATCGACATCGATGTCGCAACCCCAATAGGGAGTCAAGTGGCACACCTCAGGGGGGTGCCACTAGTGCTACAACGTTTCACCCTTAAAGGCGCCTTGTGCAACTTGTAGTTTTAGCAAAGTAGCTTCAACAGAAAAACCTAAATAATTAAACTGACCAAACGTTTTTTAACCCTTCACTGCACGATTTTTTATATTTTCATGAAAAAAATCATTTGTTACCTTTTAAATAGCCCTGAGTTCAGGAAAAATGAAGAAAAAAATTAATCTTAAAAATGTGCACCAAAAATGATGTTTTAATTGTTTGTTCTATATATGGCACAAAGCACATAGCATATGCTTTGTATACCGAGAAGTGTAATAATCTACAATGTGTTTTGTGCCATAAGTGCTACAAACAAATTTGCCACTAAGTGTATTAAAACATTTTTAGAACAAAGGAACTAATGACTAAGCACACTTCTAACGGAAATACAAACACTCTTTCTTTCAAAAGCAAGAACTGTAATACCTACCCTAGTGCAACTAACTAGTGCATACAAATCACACTAAACTGTTATAGCAATGTTCCAGAATGGGCACAACGCTCAGTTTAACTGCATTTTAAAATCATAGGAATATATGATGGTTTATTTGGTTTGTGCCAGATCTGGCACACCGTGCAGTGAAGGGTTAATACTATTGTTTCACATATTATGAAAAGGGTAATCAATAAACTTGAAGTAAAGTTTGAGTAATGATGGATTAAGGTATCTCATCAAATATCTTCTCGATTTAATGCAGATTGCATTCCAGGTTTGTATGTCATAGACTTATTTCACTTCACTCCAGAGTCCTCCGTACCTTTTATTTCAAATTACTTCAGCTGCCAGTCTGAAGGTGATCTTACTAGGTGATAAAGACTGGTGATATGCCGTTATATATCGATATAAATGGTATCCAAGTGTCCAAATCAAACGTATCCATTTTGAACAGTCTATTATAAAAATATTAAGCCTTCTTTTAATTCCAGGGTTCCCGACCAACCACGACACGTGGTTTAACCGGTTGGATGTGGCTTTATGTTCTTTTGAGAGACCGAGAGCCGAATCAAGAGCCGAACAAACGCCAGGTCCAGCGCCCACAGAGGTATCGACTCACTTGGAGGACTTTGCCACCACTGCATTTTTAGCGTTCCACCATTAGTGGATGGTAGTGAATCATTGATTAGCTCGGATCGAACAGGGAACCCTCTAGTTACGAATCCGACGCCTAACCGATCGGCCACCCGGCCTGCTGTAGCCTTCTTAAAACCAAAACAATGGAGTCATCCAGTAGTTCTCTCAAGATTGAAGAACACATGCCAATCATATCAGGAAACCTGGGATTGGTGTCCTATCCAATTAAGATGCACACTGTAAAAAATGGATGTTGTTTTACAGTACCATGCAGCTAATTTTATAGTAACAAACTGTAAAAATTGGTAATTTTACAGTAATAAACTGTAAAATTT
>JAXGGA010018562.1:2500-21835 GCA_038373865.1 Uloborus plumipes | reverse complement strand
GAATATTTATCTTTTTCTTTCAGCAGAATTAATTGGGAATTTCAGTTTTTAATTAGGTTTTAAATTATGTTAGGAGGTAAATTATTGAAGATTATAGAATGAATGATTATTACATATTAATTAACTTTTTAACTTACTACACCACAACGACTTTCATCACAAGTTACGTGACATCTATGGTTGCGAAACATAAATTAGTCTGGAAAACAGAAAACATTTGAATGGTTTTAATTAAATTAGAATACAGACAAGTCTTAACGAGAAATAATGATTAGTTTATCGTGCAGAACGCTTAAATTTTATACGCGTTAAAAGTTTTTTTTTTTTTTTTTTTTTTTTTTCTCAATACGGAGCATTTATGTGAAAAAATAAGGTGAAGTTTTGTGAAGGTATCATGCTGCTATTTTTGAAACACATTAACTCTGAAAAGAAGGAAATAAATTAATTTAAATAAAAACAAATCCACCATAAAAAAAAACACAGGAAATAAAAAGCAAAAAATAAGTCGTTACATTTACATACGATCTAACTCCCAAATATATATGAATCAAATTTAATTTTCAATTCCATTACAAAAATCAATCAAACAAAAGACTCACTTATGAAAAATACAATAATTTTAATTCCGAAACAATAAGCTATTTTAAAATCTGACTAGTTAAGTACAATTTCCCACTTGGAGTTTCAAATTTTTCAAAAATATTTTTTTCTTAAAGAGCACAGTCGACAAAACAGGGTAAATTACTCTTTTTCTTAAGACTCATTTTTCTTCTGTAAAACAAGAAATCTTCAAAAACACTCAGTCGCTGTTTCATTTTCGCTGCGAACTTTACAAGTGAACAAATTACTCTTAGCAAGGCATGAGTCGGCATTTCGAACCATATTTTTCATTTTTTTTTCAGAGAACGACTGTTACCAGAGGTCCAAAACGGCTGACACTTCAGCTTTGCTTAAAACAAAAGTTTCTTCATTTGTGACGTCATACGAGACTTTTAGAAATACGGCATTTTAAAAAATAAATTAAAAATTAACTGTTTTAAAATGCAAGTATTTTGTGTCCCCCTGTTTTTCTTTTTCTTCTTTTTGGTTTTTCTTTCAACATTTAAATAAAAGCAGTACTTTTGACTACATCCGCATTTTTGATCACCTTTGAAAGTCGGTGCTTTCTATAAACCAGACTACCCACGGAATCCTTAATAAAACACTAATTTAACTAGACACAAAATTAGTCTTTAAAAACTAAACATGGTCAATTAGATTAAGTAAGAAGGAATAGCAAGCACCGCCATCAAAAGGTGATTAAAAATTAAGAAATCGTACATAATTAGTTAGGTAATAACATAATTTATAGTTTAGTAATTAAAATTAGGGTTTATTTTATAAGTGGGTATTGCTGTGTTGATTTTTGTACAGGAATTTCAACTTAAATTTGATTCATAGGTTTGGGAAGGAGATCTTTTACAAAATGTAGGGATTTTTTTTTTTAGTTTCTGTGTTTTTTGAAGGCTACTTTTTTATTTAAATACAATTTTTTCATATTAAATTTTAGATATTTATCATGTATGTCGATCGTAATATTTCGTGATTTATCATTTTTGTTTTCAACGATAGAAAATTAAGAAAATGATATATTTCTCATAAATAACATATATTTCTTTATGACAATGGGTTAGCTCAGAAATATCATATTTATTGACCAGTGGATAAATAGATTTTAATTAAAACCCATATCACGTTTCGCTACTTCTCTTTTAAAACACAGGTTTAAGTTATGAACCATGAACCTAGTAACAGCATTAAAATTTAACACTATCATGATTGGATCATTTTGAAATTTGTTAAAACTTAAAAAAGTAGCTAGTTTCTATCCCTTAAACAAATTTTCAAGACTGTTGAATTAAAACTTACAAAAAATACCTTGTTTCTATCCCTTAAACAAACTTTCAAGACTGTTGAATTAAAACTTACAAAAAAAGCCATTTTTATTTTTCTTGCAGGTTTTCAATCTTTTCACGTGTCATTCTAATCTTGTTTTGGTAGACGTTATTTATGGGCGTTTTGCTGAAGTTTACTAACAATTGTAAAGAGCATTATTTTGTACTATTCATTAATTATGTTATTTAATAAATGCTCCAAATGGCTTTCCAATTTTTCTTGCTTGAAAAACCTTGGTCACTCAAACATAGATAAAAATTCAGGCAATTATTGGAAAGAAACTTACAACTCTTTTAATTATAGTGTACACTGAAAATTTCGGTTTTTTTTTTTTCTTTTTAATGTAATACTATGAAATAAAGAATTACAATCGAAAACAAAAAGTCATCTAAGTTAATCTTTTAGTTCTTTTTCCTGGGAGGGGCTAGAATTTCTTTAATGCACCGTTATAAGTGAAGTGAAAGGCAAAATCAGTGAAATTTCAACAGCCTTCCTCCCTCCTAGATTTAAACATTTTATTTATTTTATTTTATTTTTTTTTTCTAAGTATCGTTTTAGTAAAGTTTATTGATCTTTTGATTTAGTCATATGCAGACTTTTTAAAATTTCAGCAAGGCATAAAATAGTGTTTTTCCTGTTATGAGTACTCTCTCTATCAAAAATAACTACAAAATCAGTTTAAATTTTTAATTGATAAAAGACACACAACCAGTGGGGGATAAGTCACTTTGGAGAAAATGTTCGCAGCAGCCTTTTTTTAAGAATAGTAATTTTCAACCTTTCTGTGAAATTTCCAAAATTAAGAGCCAAAAAAACACAATTTTAATTCTTTGGTGATGTTTTGGCACAGTCTGGATTTCTTATGGGGGGGGGGGGGGCTAAAGCCCTTTCGCCTCCTTCTTGTGCGAGCCACTGATTCATACTGTACTGATGCATTGATCTACAAAGCAATCACTAGTTGCTTTTGCTGCATTGACTGTCTAACTAATTGTTAATCAAAAAATATTTAGCTACTCCTCTACAAGATGCCGCAACAAACTTATATTGTATGCGTACTGATGCAGTACATTGTACTTAAAATATATTAAATAAAAGAAAAAGGAAAAGAACAAGAAGAAATAAAATGAAAAATTATTTTTAAACATCTATTTTGAATGAAAAATTATTGAAATTAAAGGGTTTTTTTTTTGCTGAATGAAACTTGGGATGACACATCACACTTATACAATTTAGATAAACACTTCACTTTAAAAAATAACTCCAAATTTTACTGTACAGAAAAAAAATTGACATCTTTACTGTTTGTCACAAATTAAACTACTAAAAAAAAAAATTAGAAGTAATATCATTTTTATGGCTGCTGTTAATACAATTATTTTAACCTGACTTTAATCGATAGTTTAAATATATTTTTAAAAATTTTCTGTTCTGTAATAATAAAAAAAACTTATGAATTTCAATGTTTTTCCAAAGTTTGTTGAAATTCATCAACTACATTCAAACAGTTCGTTTGCATATGTTGATGTGTGCTTGATTCAGCATTTTCTTTGATGAATCATATCAGCGCACTACTAATGCATTCATAATATTTTTAACAGCTGTTAATCCAATTAAAAAAAATCATCATTTTCTTGATTGCCAGGTGCCTACTGATGTGTTCAATATATAGTGCAAAAGCCCATCAGTAATAAAAACCTAAGAAAATAAGTGTATTATAACAAATGAAGTACACAAAACAAAGCTAAGTGGAAACAAATATTAAATTGCAATAGCGAGCTGTAAAATTCAACTAAAAATTATTCTTGTATAACAGTTATAAAAATCTATATGTTGTTTTACATTAAAATTGACAATAAAGATCTATGGACAGATAATTTCGATAAGTGAAATTCAGTTTTCAACAAATCAAAAGTCAAAAGGTATCAAACTTTCAGATTAAATAAAACCTTAATTTATATATCTGCTGCTACATTTACAGGTACACAGTTAATATTAGATATCTATTAGTATATTTTAAGTTTTTTAGCTATGCACAATAATAAAAATTAGTTTATATGAAAACATATAGCAGATAATTGTAGCAAGCGTAACCTAAACAAGCAGTAATGTTTAAATATTTACATACTGGCGATCAAAATGTTGTAAATTTCATAAACCAAAAGTTAACTGAGTTTTGCAGTATATGAATGTAATAAAAATACTTGCCTGTGAAACTAAAGGATCTGTAGTCAACTTCATCAAATCCCTACTGGTTGGGATATAAGTTTTTTCAGATTATAAAATTTTGCGGATTGTAGAGAATGTTTTTATTTACTCTTTTTCAGTGAACTTATCTATGAAATGTAACTTCACTTTAAAAATCAGAGTAAGAGTGAAAAAAATTAAAAACAAAATGGTACAGTTATAATTATTTTAATTTTAATTTTTCCATACAAAAATATTGAATTCAATACGAACTACTATCACATTAAATATTCATTGTTAGTGGTCCATTTTTATTTATTAGTTCGCTAAACATAGAAATGATAGTTATTTCCTCTGAACTATTATTTTTGTTTTGTTTCTGTTGATTTCAGCACAGTTACTATATTATAAAATGAACTCTCGCTTATGCGCCGGCCCAAGGGACCAATAAAAAAAGGCGCATAAGTGAGAGAGACATATAAGTGAACAAGATTATTTAAAGGACTAAAACGCAACATAGGCTCTAATGAGAGAATAATAAAGAATGTTTCTGTAGAAAAGGGACATATTTACTACGGTTTGGCAATTACTGTAACATAACTACAATGATAATAAGAAAACAAAAATTGTAGCATACCTAATTACAAACTGTTCCATTTAAAACAATCCATAATAGATAGTTGTCCCTCTCCGAATTCTAGTTCATGCGGAAAAAATGCCTTCCATGCGAAGTAAAGGCGAAAGATTAAAGAGGAAAGTGCAGAAAAATGCTTATTTTTTAAAGAAAATAAATTATATTTTCGACATTTTACGGAAAATTCGGCGCATAAGTGAAATATTTATCTTTTGAGCGACGCACAAACGAATGATACTATCGTTATTTTGCTATGAAATGTGATGGGACCATTCAAAATCGTCGTATAAGTGAAAAAGGCGCATAAATGAGGCGGTTTATAAATGAGAGTTGACTGTACTTCTTACTCTGACACAGTTTTTAAGAGTCAGGGGCACTCGAAAGTAGGTAATTTTGATGAGTGAGTGTACATACATGTCACGAAAAATCACCGAAATTGCACTTTTCAGATTTTTATAACTTCAAACTTTAAGAGTCACAACCACAAATTCATGAAATTTGTGATCAAGGGTGTTCTATGGCATCCTATTAGACATTAAGACACACGGCAATCATACAGATCTTATAGTTCTTGAGGAACGGAGGGGTCAAAAGTAGTGCGAAATGGTTCATGTCAGAAACATACTAGCAGTTGGGCAGCCTGAACTTGGCTGACACACTGCTATGTGTCTTAAAAGTGATTCATTTTATTTTTCAACTTGATCTGTTTTCAAGAAAAAAATTCTTAACAAAAATTTCAGAATGAATATTTATTTACATTGGTGTGACAAAAAAAGACCACAATACTGAACTATTAACCCCATTGAGATTTATTTTTATCAAAATTAATTAAATCACTTGGGTTAGGAGGTATCAGAGAAGGTGGAAGATTAGGAATATTCGACAAAACTGATGGCAAAACAGGCTGTGGGAAACTTGAAGGCGTAGGTACTATTTCTTTGTACTTAGATAATTTAGTCTGTACCCAGCCATCGATATCAGGTGTAACTCTTGGTTTATTTCCAGAAGCTTCCAGCTGTTTTCTATAAACTAAAAAAGAAAGGAAAAACCTTTTTAAACACTGAATAAGAAAACAAAACTTTTTTCACTTGGTATATTTTTCCCTTTTTAATCAACAAACCATCGATAAATTAGAATAATAAGGCAAACAATATAACAGTTGCTTGTTTTCTTATTAAGGTAGACAGTATAATGAAAAGCAAGACTGCAAAGAAGGGTTTTGGAGTTTAACTACCCCCCCCCCCCGCCCTTCAGTTTTTAACGATAGGGCAACAATAAAAATTAATAAGTGGGATTTGAGATGTTTTCAAGTCAGGATGCCGTGGATATTCTCAAAATTGCATGAAAAAATTAAGTCATTAAAATATAAACCACATTAATTCTTTCAATAAATCATTTAAATCGATTCACATTGTAATGTTTTTGAAGCAAAAGCAATAATATATGCAATGGTTCAGGGTAATGGCATATAGCTTAAGGACAAAACAAAGTAAAACAAAGTAATGAGCTTTTCAAATTGAGTTCACAAGCTTTAAATGCAGAACATTGAGTACCTTCTAGTAGATTAGCTCTGAACACTATTTTTTCTAATCGCCATCATGTTAAGGATTTATTAAGAGAATCATAATCATGTGTCATAAAGTAAAATTTGTGTGAAGACTTTCACTCTGAACCTGTAATGAAAAATGCAAACGCCATTCCTCGTGGAAGACAGAAATAATCTCATAGCACTTCATAAACATTGTAAAGTTATCATTTGCATTGCGAGTTTTTAAACAATGCAGGTTGGGTGAAGCATTTTCTCTAAAAATTGATGGAAACTGTGTCAATCTTCAATTTACAGGGAATCAATGGCTGTAAATATAAGACGGAAAGGAAACATTTTTTTCAATTGGACACATATCTCAGTGAAACACTAGCTGCATGTTACCTTCTAATATCAAAGTCTTGTGCAGCCTTTTTTACAGCATGCAACAAATTAAATGAGGCTCAAAGAAGCTGCAAGATTTTTTTTTTTTTTCAAATGTATTTCAAAATTACCTAAGTAGACACTTGGACACTGACTAAAACTATTAACTCACATTTGTATTCTATTCTTTGAAAGTATAGCAGAGGTGGAATCTGTAATAAGCACTAGCAGCATAGCAGAGAATTTGGAACTAATACAAAAGTATACATGGTATATTTTCCCCCAACAAGAAGAAGCAGGAGAGGGAAAAAAGAGGAGGTTCTGTTAAGATGCCCCAGGAATCATAACTGAAAAGCAGAAGCAGCTGATTAACACCCAATTTGAATTTTAAGTAGGAATGTGATATGACCCTGCAGACAGCAATTTCAAAAGCAAAGAACTAATATAATTAAAAATAGATTTTCAATTTAGATCAGATGGGGCTATTGTGCACTGTAAGCATCAATAACAAAATAAGTAATTCAGAATTAGTAAATTCAAATTTTCAAACTTTCTCTTCGAGCAATTATAAACGCAAGTCTAGAGATGATTATAAGGAGCTCATACAACTTTGATTCATTCATTTTGAGCATCTTCCACCACAAGTCATTACTTTTAGATTATCTGCACAATCCATCACACCAGATAAATGGCAGAGGCCATATATTCTCTCAAAATATATCGTTTTCACATCAATTTTTGTTAACTGAGTTGGAGGGGGGGGGGGGAATTGAACATATTTATTTTTTATAAATGTTTATGTAAAAATTGTTGAATGCCCGAAAATTCACTTGTCCTACAATTATTAAAATTTTCATTTAAATATAGAAATAGTGATAAAGATGTTGCAATGTTTGAAACAATCAACAATCTTTGTTTCTTTTGGAACTTTTAATTTTTTAAAGAGCTTTAAAATCAGAAAGATTTTTTTTTGCTGATTTTGTACTGCTTAAAACGCAATGTCATTTAAAAGATAAAACATAACTTAAGGGTTGTTAGTGACATAGCTGAATAAGGAGTAAAATTAATTGAAGACTTCAGTTCTTTGAAGAAACACAAAGAACATATGCAGTTTATACTACAAGTTGTATCTGAATAAAGGCATATACATCCTGATTTTTTAAAAGAAACTACATATCTAAGCCATTACCACCTCCATTTGAAATTTTAAAGAATAATAATGATTAAGTTACCAGTTAAACTAAAACATGCATTTAAAATTTTAATGTAATTTTAAATCTACATCTTCCTCTAAGCTTTTTTTTCCTCCATTTTACATCTGAAAACTTTAGCATTTACTTTTAAAAAATACCCTTATCAAAAGTTTATTTAATATGCAACTTAAAAAAAAAACAAAAATCATGTAAATATAATTGAATACTAAAATGCTTTTAGACTCTTGAATGATGTTTTTTTTTTTTTTTTTTTTTTTGATGACATCCACTATAAACAGACCACAAGAGTGTCAAATATCACTATTTCAATAGAAAAAATGATGTAATTGAGTGATTCCATACCAACTCACCTGAAAAAAGAAAAGTTGGTCTCACGATCAACACAGATTTTCTTTCAATTTGGCACACAGGTTGATTATATAGAGGCATATAAAATTCCAAATTTTTAGGTTCCTGATCCACTTATTTTCTGAGATACATGCCCTCAAAGTTTGTCAACCCACTCAAAATACTAAAAAAGTGATGTAATTTAAACATTTTTTATAAAAAAAATGTATTCATGCAATATAAAAGTGTTAGGTATCTATGGAAACTAGTTACTCCAGGCATTCAGAAAAAAAAACCAGAACGTTCATAATGAAAATTGCTAAGGTACAGGGCTCTTTGAAATTGTCACCACAAAAACTTGATTTTGCAGAATTTGCCAAAATTGAGGAATTTATTCCAAAAAAAGGAAGACATAACCAAAGGTTTACTCACTTTCTGGTAGTGTACAGATGTTTACTCTAAATATTTACGCAATGCATAACTAGGGTTTCTCACTCCTTCTTGGAAATATTTAAGCTTAAAGATAAGCCATAAGGCAAAAACATGCGATTTTGGCCATCTTGGCTGTCATTTTTCTCATAAAGAGAAAGCAGTATAAACTTTAATTTTTTTTAACAGGCTACTGATCTGTTATCTATTCACAGGAAAAGAGTTTACTTTTGGTTATTTCTTGCATTAAGAGATATCCTGCTGACAGTATATACATGTTTTTCTTGACAACCATAAGCTTTTGTTCTCCCTCTCATGGACTTAAAATTAATTAAACCAAAAAATAATGATATATTTATTAATAGCTGACATTATCTACCCAATATGGCATGAAATTTAATTTATTGAATCATTGAACAATAAATTAGATATTTGATAAAAACAAGAAATAGAATTTCTCCGATGCCTGAGCATTTATACATTCATAATTATAAAGTACTAAAGAATTTCTTGAAAAATCAATTAAAATAAAGGAGCTCTGAATATTTATCTCATATGCAATACCTAATTTTGTGATTGGGATATTCCTGATTGGCTCTAAACAGGAGGATACACTTGTTCTTTGTTACAGTATTATTTTATAAAAAAATAGAATGTATGCTTCATGGTATCTGTGATTTAGTATTTTAGTGAGTAAACTTATTCTTGTCAGTTCTTATCAGTGCAAAGCACATGTCAGTTTTGTAAAGATCAGTATGGTAATGAATTAGTTGTACTAATTTTAATTATTCAAGCATTGCCTTATATTAAATTATTTACTTAACTATTTTGTAAATATTTAACTGTTAATTAAGTAAAATGGAATTCGATGCTGAAATTAATATCTCTTTATCACCATGCTCAGCTAGTAGCCCATCAAATAAAATTTGTCATAAAATATCCTACATCAAATGAAAAGGCCTCATTTATTTTCCTGATATTCATGTATTTTTTGATATTCATGTGATATTCAAGAAATTCTGCAATTAAAAACAGGAATATCCCAATCACAAGATTGGGTATTGCTTATGAGATAAAAAGTTAGAGCTCCTTTATTTTAATTAATTTCTCGAGAAATTATTAAGTACTTTAGAATTATGAATGCATAATGCTCATTAATCGGAGAAATATTTCTTGTTTTCCTCATATATCTAATTTATTGTTCAATGATTTAATAAATTAAATTTCATGACATATTGGGTAGATAATACAGCTATTAATAAATATATCATTATTTTTTGGTTTAATTAATTTTAAGTCCATGAGATAATTAAACGCTTATGGTCGTCGCAAAAAACATGCATATACTGTCAGCAGGATATCTCTGAATGCAAGAAATAACCAAAAGTAAACTCTTTTGCTGTGAACAGCTAACATATCAGTAGTTTGTTTAAAAAAAATTAACGTTTCTACTGCTCCCCCTTTATGAGCAAAATGACTACCAAGATGGCCAAAATGGCATGTTTTTGACTTAAGGCTTATCTTTAAGCTTAAATATTTCCAAGAAGGAGTGAGAAACCCAAGTTATGCATTGTGTAACCATTTAGAGTAAACATCTGTACACTACCAGAACATCAGTAAACCTTTGGTTATGGCTTCCTTTTTTTTGGAATAAATTCCTCAATTTTGGCAAAATCGGCAAAATCAAGTTTTTGTGGTGACAACTTCAAAGAGCCCTATACCTTAGCAATTTTCATTATGAACGTTCTGGTTTTTTTTCTGAATGCCTGGAGTAACTAGTTTCCATAGATACCTAACACTTTTATACTGCATGAGTACGATTTTTTATAAAAAATGTTTAAATAACATCACTTTTTTAGTATTTTGAGTGAGCGGACAAACTTTGAGGGCATGTATCTCAAAAAATAATAAGTGGAGCAGGAACATAAAAATTTGGACTTTTCCATGCCTCTGTATAATCAATAAATTTAAAGAAAATCCGAGTCGGTCATACGACCCCTGTTCGGTGAGTTGGTATGGAATCTCTCAATTTCAAAAAAGTAAAATTTCTCATTTAATGAGGCAAGAACTTGTTTTGTAGGACAAATGTTCTCCAGTTTATTATAGAAAAACTATGATTTTTCACTAAAAAATTGCATTTTTTTTTCTTAACTTTGTCCTTATTGAGGTACAGATTAATATTGTTCGATAAAACTAAAACTGCAAATCACATTTTAAAGCATATTGATACTTTAAAAGGGTGCCCCAGTTCAAAGTAAAAAATGGATTTTTTGAGACCAAGTATAGACTTGTGCACAATAAAGAAATGCTTGAAAAAGTTAATGTAAGTGTGCAGACAAGAATGAATACAATTCAATGGCAAATATCTCAAGTTAACCATTTTACACACAATTTAAATTGCACTAAATACAAATGGGTCATTAATTGCCACCCTGCACCTTAAAGTTCAGCCAGAATTTTAAACGAACAAGAAATTATGACAGTAACAGATGCCCACGCAATGGATTTTCCCCCTTATTTGAGTAGATGCAATACACAATTTTTCTCATTCTCAACCTTATGGTACACAAAAGAAAAATATCTGACATTGGAAATATCATACAATGCATATAAACATCTTTCATCAATAAAAAACAAAGTTTACCTTCTTCTTCTAGTTGCTGAATGTCTGCTGGTGTAAAATGAGAGTATTTGCAACTCAGTCCATAATCACAATTGCCTATGGAAGAAGAAAAAATTATTAAGCGAATGAATTATTTTTGAAATAACAAAATATTTTATTTTATATAAAAACAATAACTTTAACAAATTCAGAGTCAGTTCTTATAAGAGCCGGACAGAAATGAGGTGTTCAAATATACACCCCTGGGTCAATCCATTTCAAATCACCCAATATAAATAAAATTTGTTGCTCGACATTTTTAATTTTCCTGATTTTTTTATCATGGATTACCTATGGGTAGACATGAACAAAACTGCAATTGGAAAAAATTTACATGCTATCTTTTTTATTTGGCAGCCATTTTAAAATGGCGATTTGGCAAATTTGACAGAAAAACGGGGTTTGCAAAAAATTTTTATTGCCAAGTCGTTTTTTAAAGACATCAAAATAATTTAAAAACCAGTGTGTTCAGCATAAAATAACCTTTAAATACACTTTCTTTAAATTTCCCTATCATGTAAGAAAGTTGGTCAAAATCTTTTTCGAAAAACTAGAAAAAAACGTAGAATTTAGTAATTTTTAAGACCATAAATTTTTATGAAGGAAGAGAGACTCAGCAATATTATTTTATTTCTGTGTTTGAGTACTCATAATACTACCAGCAGCATAAGTTTTAGTCTTCAGAATGAACTCCTTTTTTTTCTACGGGTCTTCAAAAATGGCGGAAAACGCGAAAATGCCCATTTTCGTAGGTGAATATCTGAAAAGGGACTGAATGAAAAAAAATGAAAATTGCATAAAATGTTCTTCATACTAATATGAATATCTCACAAAAAAATTATGACTGAGACTCAACTGCGTTTTGAGTTATAGAGCTGTGAATTTCAACAAAAAGGCTACCTTTTTTATACTCTCGTGCAATGCTAAATTAGCAACTAAGGCTTAAAATTATCTTAACTGACAAAGTTAAAATAATGCTGAAATCTATAAGTTAACAATGCACTTCTAATTACATCTTTTTTTTTTTTTAAATAATCAACAGTAGTACTACCGTAAAATGAAATACCGCTCTTGAACTTACCCACATGTCTTATGCATTACTAGCTGATGTGCCCGGCGTCGCTCTGGGTTTAAATGTAACATGACAAATCCAAGAAAATAAATGCATGACTTTTAACTAAGCCTAGTAGAATCATATTTATTAGGTATTTTTTGTGACCATGCGGTAGATCAACTTAAAAGCGTTATTTATTTCCGTTTGATTTTTCAAAAAATCACTTTTATTTCTAACTGTTGCCAAAATCAATTATCTCTTTATTTAACCCAGTATCTATTATTGGCATAGATGAATATAAAAATCCTAAGAAAGCAATAAATTTCATACTTACTCCAGAGAAGCCTTGGTTCAAAATTTTCATCATGATCACTACTAATATGTTGTTGCGAGGCAACCAAATTTTTGCAACAATGGACTGATAATTTAATCATTTAATGGGAAAATGACATGAAATTTACTATTTTCCATAATAACTTTTTTAAACTAAGCTTTTTAGAAATAAATTATAGCTTATCCTGCTTCCTGTTTCTGCAGCTATTTACGGTGAAAAAATGGTTAAAATCGGTCCAGTAGTTTTGAAGTTTACCCCGGACATACGCATACAAAAGTAGTCTTTTATGTATATAGATAATGGTGTAAATCAGGGGCGGCTCCTCACTATGGAAAAAATGGATGGCAAAAAAATACATAATTAAAATGTATCGTTTTGTATTTCAGTTAAAAAAAAAAAACATGATGCACAGAACATATTTTAACCTTCAGCCTTCCCTCCCCTTGCATATCGCTAATACAACACGAGAAAGTTTTCCAATTCCTCTTTTAGCGCTTTGCACAGCTTTCAGAACGAACTAAAAGGGCCGCGAGCGTTCGGCCCACAGTATACCTCCGCTTGTAGCCAATCGCAATGGCTGGATTAACAAGAGAAACATAACGAAAACACCCCTTGTAACTTCTGCAGAGTGGGCCCAAGCTCTTGGTGTCCAAGATTTCCCTTTGTCCCTAACCAAAGCGGTGGAGAGGGAAGGAGCTCCTCACTGTGTACAAGCAATGAATGTTTGGGAGAAAAACTCTCCCTTTAGGGAGAAAACTTTAACTTCTTCTCATTTCGCGCTCCTCGTTTTTTTTTTTCTTTTTTCTCTTTTTTTTATTGATTTTTATAACATTTCTTCTTTTTTTTTTTTGGTCTTTCTTTTTCATTTTCAACACCTATTACTAACAGGCATAGAGATTACCAATTTCATTACCCCTCTTACATCCTTGTTTTTCAAGATATGTTAAATTCGATTATATTGTAATATTGTAAAAGAAAAATAAGTGTTTTAATATTGTTATATACTTTGTGTATTTCCTGAAAATAATTCGAATCAGCTATCATGAACATTACTAGTCTGAGTACGACCATAGGTAAGCGAGTGGGACCATAACTGGTTAAACCAGTGTATTCCAATTCATTTAAACACATA
Organism: Uloborus plumipes; assembly: GCA_038373865.1. NCBI lineage: Eukaryota > Metazoa > Arthropoda > Arachnida > Araneae > Uloboridae > Uloborus > Uloborus plumipes. The sequence continues at coordinate 8,021 of JAXGGA010018562.1, read as the reverse complement.
TACATACATTAAAATTGAAAGTTAATTCAAGTATCATAGCTGTAAAAGTAAGATTTTTAAGTTCTAACACTGAGAGAACTTGTTTTTCCATGAACTCAAATTGCAACATTTTTATCCAAATTAAAAAAAAAAAAAAAAAAACTTGTAAGCATGGCCATATCTAGTCATTTATTTGCCTTATGTGTTCCTTAATGTGATAGAGGTTTTCAGAAAGTCATGGTGCAGATTGTTGAAATTTTTAGGGGTGTTTTTAGGCATAAATGTTCTTTTTCTGTTTGAGTATAGTCCTGTAATATGTGAGGAGTCGTGACACTTTTGATGCGATGAATATTTTCACTGTCTGAAAATGGCAAAAATTATGAGATCTGGCTTGCTTAGCGTTAGTGATGTATAGAAAGTTGGTCATCTGTGCAAAATACTGTTATTATTATTACATTGATCGCTTTTGGAACTGGGCTGTTCATATAGAAATTTTTCTTTCGACCCAGGTAGTACGACAGTTGAACCACAGATTTCTTTTCCATTGAAAAGAGAAGGTATAAACTATCGTACCAGACGTATGAAACCTTGAAAAAAATCCCCGGCTCCAAAGGGTTCGAGTGAAAATCTCAACCCTGTCCTCTAAAGAAAAAAGACTTATGGTACAACGTGTGTACCGCCCGGCTCCAAAGCGTTAAGGCTGGTGCAGCATTTAAAATATAAAACCTAAGCATCAAATCGAATGAGATAATTTTGAAATGTAAGTTTGTATTAATTGAATTTAATATTATTTTACTTCGTCAAGTATTCGTTTACTAACTGTTGTTTCTTTCATTTTATCTGTATAAGCATTATTGGGCAAACATATAATTGCGGGCCCACCCACCAAATTAAGGCACGAGCCGCCACTGGTGTAAATTATTACACATAATAATGTTTTTTAAATATACTTTTGTGTTCAACTCTTAACTACTTGCCAGTTGTAATTTTAGTTAGAAAACTGAACAAACATGATATTTCGTTGCACATTTTATCAGTTGTGTGTTCTTCCAGAAAAAGTTGCGAGTTCCGATGAAGTAACCTTACGTACTATTTTCTTTGTGGGTACCACACAGTATCATTTTTTGACAGTTGAAAGGCAGTTTTTGGTCCAGAAGGATGAAAGAAATGCACCAAAATATCATTGTCAGCTTCACTTTTGTCTTCAACTTTTCCCATCCACCACTTGTCAACGTATATACAGGCACTAATTTATTATTTGTGAATGACGACACATTTGAAAATAGTATTGAATTCTCATGATCATCAAACCTAAAGCATGTGGAAGTAACAAAGCACATGATTTGATTGTTATTTAAGGGAACATATCTGTGATAATCTTGTGTCTTTCACTGTTAAACAATATTCAAATATTTCAGTCAGTGTGTTTTCCATTTGCTGAATTACAGCTGAAGAAACATACATATATGTTGTTTAACAGTGAAAGGCGCAAGAGGTTATCACAGATATGTTCCCTTAAATAACAATCAAATCAGGTGCTTTGTTACTTCCACAGGCTTTAGGTTTTATGATCATAAGAATTCAATACTATTTTCAAATGTGTCGTCATTCACAAATAATGACTTAGTGCCTGTATATACGTTGAGAAGTGGTGGATGGGAAAAGTTGAAGACAAAAGTGAAGCATATACGTTGAGAAGTGGTGGATGGGAAAAGTTGAAGACAAAAGTGAAGCTTACAATGATATTTTGGTGCATTTCTTTCATCCTTCTAGACCAAAAACTGCCTTTTAACTGTCAAAAAATTATACTGCGTGGTACCCACAAAGAAAATAGTACGTAAGGTTACTTCATTGGAACTCGCAACTGGAAGAACACACAACATAACTAATAAACTGTACAATGAAATATTACGTTTGTTCAACTTTCTAACCAAAATTACAGCTGGCAAGTAGTTAAGAGTTGAACACAAAAGTATATTTAAAAAACATTATTGTGTGCAATAGTTTACAAAATTGTAATGCATAAACCATGTGGGTAAGTTCAAGAACGGTAGTTTGTTTTACGGTAGTACTAGTACTACTGTCGATTATTAAAAAAAAAAGTAATTAAAAGTGCATTGTTAATTTATAGATTTCAGCTTTATTTAACTTTGTCAGTTAAGATAATTTTAAGCCGTAGTTGCTAATTTAGCATTGCACGAGTGTATAAAAAAGGTAACCTTTTTGTTGAAATTCGCAGCTCTATAACTCAAAACGCAGTTGAATCTCAGTCATAATTTTTTTGTGAGATATTCTTATTAGTATGAAGAACATTTTATGCAATTTTCTTTTTTTTTCATTCAGTCCCTTTTCAGATATTCACCTACAAAAATGGGCATTTTTTCGTTTTTCGCCATTTTTGAAGACCCGTAGAAAAAAAAAGGAGTTCATTCTAAAGACTAAAACTTATGCTGCTGGTAGTATTATGAGTACTCAAATACAGAAATAAAATAATATTGCTGAGTCTCTCTTCCTTCATAAAAATTTATGGTCTTAAAAATTACTAAATTCTACGTTTTTTTCTAGTTTTTCGAGAAAGATTTTGATCAACTTTCTTACATGATAGGGAAATTTAAAGAGGTGTATTTAAAGGTCATTTTATGCTGAACACACTGGTTTTTAAATTATTTTGATGTCTTTAAAAACGACTTGGCAATAAAAATTTTCGCAAACCTCGTTTTTCTGTCAAATTTGCCAAATTGTCATTTTGAAATGGCTGCCAAATAAAAAATATAGCATGTAAATTTTTTTCAATTGCAGTTTTGTTCATGTCTACCCATAGGTAATCCATGATAAAAAAATCAGGAAAATTAAAAATGTTGAGCAACACTGACCGGGTTTATTTGAAATGGATTGACATAGATTCTGATTTTGATATGCTAAATTTTATGCTAAATTTTTCTAAAGATTTCAAAAGAGACTTATTTTTTTCATTTTCCCCAAAAAGAGCTTGTTTTTCAATCATAGAGTTCGCTAAGTTCAGTCAAGTAAGCCAAACTTGGCGGAAAGTTTTAGAATAAAAACTCCCTAACAGAAATTTTACTTTCATAAAAAATGCCAGAATTAATCTTTGCATTTTGAGAGCTTCAAATAATAAATATTTATGATTACTGGACTTCTGCAATCATCAAAAAATCTTATGAAACATCAAGATCTCAAGTAGCCCCATCAGGAAAAATAAATTATGTAGAAGAAATTGTCACATAAATGAAAATATTAATGAAGAGACTCCTAAGATTGGTGACAGGTCTAGTTTTCCAAATGGCAGCAACTGATTTATTTTTTTTTATTTTTTTTTTTTTTTGTTTTTTTTTTTTAATTTTTTTTTTTTTTTTTTTTTTTTTTATTTTTTTTTTTTTTTTTTTTTATTTTTTTTTTGTTTATATTTTTTTTTTTTTTTTTTTTTTTTTTTATTTTTGTTATTTATTTTTTTTGTTTTGTTTTTTTTTTGTTTTTTTTTTTTTTTTTTTTTATTTTGTTTTTTTTTTTATGTGTTTATTTTTTTTTTTTTTTTTATTTTTTTTTGTTTTTTTTTTTTTTTTTTTTTGTTTTTTTTTTTTTTTTTTTTTTTTTTATTTTTTTTTTTTTTTTTTTTTTTTTTTTTTTTTTTTTTTTTTTTTTTTTTTTTTTTTTTTTTTTTTTTTTTTTTTTTTTTTTTTTTTTTTTTTTTTTTTTTTTTTTTTTTTTTTTTTTTTTTTTTTTTTGTTTTTTTTTTTTTTTTTTTTTTTTTTTTTTTTTTTTTTTTTTTTTTTTTTTTTTTTTTTTTTTTTTTTTTTTTTTTTTTTTTTTTTTTTTTTTTTTTTTTTTTTTTTTTTTTTTTTTTTTATTTTTTTTTTTTTTTTTTTTTTTTTTTTTTTTTTTTTTTTTTTTTTTTTTGTTTTTTTTTTTTTTTTTTTTTTTTTTTTTTTTTTTTTTTTTTTTTTTTTTTTTTTTTTTTTTTTTTTTTTTTTTTTTTTTTTTTTTTTTTTTTTTTTTTTTTTTTTTTTTTTTTTTTTTTTTTTTTTTTTTTTTTTTTTTTTTTTATTTTTTTTTTTTTTTTTTTTTTTTTTTTTTTTTTTTTTTTTTTTTTTTTTTTTTTTTTATTTTTTTTTTTTTTTTTTTTTTTTTTTTTTTTTTTTTTTTTTTTTTTTTTTTTTTTTTTTTTTTTTTTTTTTTTTTTTTTTTTTTTTTTTTTTTTTTTTATTTTTTTTTTTTTTTTTTTTTTTTTTTTTTTTTTTTTTTTTTTTTTTTTTTTTTTTTTTTTTTTTTTTTTTTTTTTTTTTTTTTTTTTTTTTTTTTTTTTTTTTTTTTTTTTATTTTTTTTTTTTTTTTTTTTTTTTTTTTTTTTTTTTTTTTTTTTTTTTTTTTTTTTTTTTTTTTTTTTTTTTTTTTTTTTTTTTTTTTTTTTTTTTTTTTTTTTTTTTTTTTTTTTTTTTTTTTTTTTTTTTTTTTTTTTTTTTTTTTTTTTTTATTTTTTTTTTTTTTTTTTTTTTTTTTTTTTTTTTTTTTTTTTTTTTTTTTTTTTTTTTTTTTTTTTTTTTATTTTTTTTTTTTTTTTTTTTTTTTTTTTTTTTTTTTTTTTTTTTTTTTTTTTTTTTTTTTTTTTTTTTTTTTTTTTTTTTTTTTTTTTTTTTTTTTTTTTTTTTTTTTTTTTTTTTTTTTTTTTTTTTTTTTTTTTTTTTTTTTTTTTTTTTTTTTTTTTTTTTTTTTTTTTTTTTTTTATTTTTTTTTTTTTTTTTTTTTTTTTTTTTTTTTTTTTTTTTTTTTTTTTTTTTTTTTTTTTTTTTTTTTTTTTTTTTTTTTTTTTTTTTTTTTTTTTTTTTTTTTTTTTTTTTTATTTTTTTTTTTTTTTTTTTTTTTTTTTTTTTTTTTTTTTTTTTTTTTTTTTTTTTTTTTTTTTTTTTTTTTTTTTTTTTTTTTTTTTTTTTTTTTTTTTTTTTTTTTTTATTTTTTTTTTTTTTTTTTTTTTTTTTTTTTTTTTTTTTTTTTTTTTTTTTTTTTTTTTATTTTTTTTTTTTTTTTTTTTTTTTTTTTTTTTTTTTTTTTTTTTTTTTTTTTTTTTTTTTTTTTTTTTTTATTTTTTTTTTTTTTTTTTTTTTTTTTTTTTTTTTTTTTTTTTTTTTTTTTTTTTTTTTTTTTTTTTTTTGTTTTTTTTTTTTTTTTTTTTTTTTTTTTTTTTTTTTTTTTTTTTTTTTTTTTTTTTTTTTTTTTTTTTTTTTTTTTTTTTTTTTTTTTTTTTATTTTTTTTTTTTTTTTTTTTTTTTTTTTTTTTTTTTTTTTTTTTTTTTTTTTTTTTTTTTTTTTTTTTTTTTTTTTTTTTATTTTTTTTTTTTTTTTTTTTTTTTTTTTTTTTTTTTTTTTTTTTTTTTTTTTTTTTTTTTTTTTTTTTTTTTATTTTTTTTTTTTTTTTTTTTTTTTTTTTTTTTTTTTTTTTTTTTTTTTTTTTTTTTTTTTTTTTTTTTTTTTTTTTTTTTTTTTTTTTTTTTTTTTTTTTTTTTTTTTTTTTTTTTTTTTTTTTTTTTTT
>JAXGGA010018561.1:0-15000 GCA_038373865.1 Uloborus plumipes | reverse complement strand
ACCTTGTTTTTTCTTTTTAAATCCCTTCTGCTTCGTCGATGTTCCTTAAAATATATTTTCTGAAAAGGTAGGCTCTGAAATTATATTAAAATTTTTCTTTTTATTAACTTTTTATTTTTGTTAAAAACGCCTTAAATTCCTGGAGTTCAACTCCCTTGCAAAAGCTCGTGACTTGAAATTCAGCTTTTTGTTTTAGTTTTTAATTTATCTGCATCTTATAGAACATAATCTTACCCACATAGGTAGAACTTAAAATCTAAAAATAAAAGTAATTGATTAATTTCGATTTTTTGACAAAAAAAGCCTCAATTTCTAAAATTCATCCCTCTTGTGCCAGTTCTTACCTTAAAATTAAATTATTTTATTTTATTTTTTCATGAATCTGTGTATCATAAACCATCTTACCCACATAGGTAGAATTTAAAAATCTAAAAATAAAAATAATCGATTAATTTAGATTTTTTGACAAAAAATCTGGTATGGACCCCACACTACTTCCTTTTACGTGTAAATTTTTTAGTAGATGCCTTAAATGTTAAAATAGTGTTTAGAGTGAGCAATATAACTATTCAAACATTTATACCCGTACACTGTTAAAAAAAACCTGAATTTTCTGGAAGATTTTTACTGATTTTAACAGAAAATTTCCGTTTTCGTTTCAAAACGTATCTTTTCCTTAAAAAAACGGAGATATTCCGTGAAATATTCCGCATTTTCATCATTTCCATAGCCTACGAGGATTAGCACAACTCAGCAGCACTGAAACTCGTAGGCTACGGACTATTTGATTGGCTTTGAAAAGCATGTGATTGAAGTTAAGGAGAAGTGACGTAGCTGATACACGCGGGAAAGACAAGATGGACGATAGCTGAAGTTCTGAAGTAAAGCTATCGGCCGAAAGTTGTGAATGAGGAAACCAAAAGATGAAGCAAGAAGCATTATTATTAAGTAAGTGCTCTTTTTTTGTATTTTATTATGTGTGTAGCATTGTTTTATCTCTCCATTCCAGTAATAAACTATTTTTGCAACTGCAATCTGTTAAAACGTGATACGCGATTTTAAGTGATAAGTTGGGAATCTAATGTGTTTTTCTCGTAAAATTAGAGAAAGTATTAAGTAGTCAGATTTTAGACTAGACGATTGTGTCGGATACCATATTTTTCCGAATACAAACATGTTTAACTGTAATCTTTGTCTTCATTTTTTGCCTATTTAAAAGAAAATGGTACCGAAGTATCTATTGTATATCTCTATGAAATGTAAATGAATATCCAATTAACTCCTATAGTTATCCACATAAGGTATAATTATTAATTTAAAATAAAAAAATTATGTTCTTAGCCAGGAGGACTTAATTTACCTCATACCAATGCAAACCAAACTGCCGTAATTTACATTTACACAATTGAATCAAGCTTTATTTATTTTTTAAGTCTTTAGTATTGCGTTGGCGTACAACTAGTACAATATACAATAATCTAGTGTTTAACTTGTGTTTTATTTTAGTCACCTTCTTAAGAATTTGAAATGATGGTAACTTTTCTTTCAGCTGCTTTTTTAATTAAAAATAAACTAGCATTTTATTGACTTAACACATTTCTGAACATATATTATTATGAAGTTTTTTTTCTGATGTTTGTTTCATGTGTGAATGATTAAGTAACTGTAAAAGAGATTACTGTAGGTTGTCATAAGATTTAAGAAGAATTGAAAAGCAATAAACTTTAAATTCAATACTGTCGTCCCCGCTTAATCGGGTAACTGATAAACGAATACCCCGCATACACAAATAAAACATCCCGGAACCCATGGCATAGACGTAATGTTGAAGATCCCCGCGTAATCAAATAATTCCTGGAACCGACAGCATTCGTTTAAGCGAGGCCGACAGTATATGAATGTTTGCATTAAAATAGCTTTGTTCGTACTTTAAAATAGCTCTGAATATGGTACTAACGGATAAACAAATACTCTGCTTATACGAGTATAATATCTCGGAACCGAATCTTCCCCATACCAGAAACGCAATGTTAAAGATCCCCCGCTTTATCGAATACTATTTCTTGGAGCCGACGGTGCTGTCGGCCCTGCTTAAACGAATATTGTTGGTTCCAAGAAATACTATTTGTTTAAGCGGGAATCTTTATCATTGCGCCTATGATACGGTTCCAGGATGTTTTATTCATTTAGGCGGGGTATTCATTTATCCGTTACCCAATTAAGCAGGGACAACAGTATTAGTAAGTATAAAATTTGAATTTTATTTCTCGGTAAGTCTCTAATGACGAAGAAAAGTACTGCTTAAATTTAAAAAAATAGTATACAAACTTAAATATCAAAAAAATATATATAAATAATAATCACATGTTAATTTTAAAAAATGCAATCATACAAAAATATTATTTAAAAAAAAATATTCTCATTCCCCCTTCCCTTCTTTATGTTGTGGCAGATCTAGAGTGGGGCGAAGGATTCCCATCCAAGAGTAGAAAAGTTCAATTTTTGATTACTTTTCAGCAGGGTTCGCCGATACATATCAGTAGATATATATCCAATATTTATTCTGAAAATATCAAGATATTTTGATATTTTCTATATTTATTTTTTGAAATGCAATATTTTCAATAGAAAATAGTCTTCATCATATTAATGATGTCATCTTTAGTATGATGTAATAAATAATATGATATTCCTTTTTTATTTTCTGATAATAAAATTAGAAGTTAAAAAACAACTTGAATAGAGATGAAAAATGCCTAGTTAAAAATGAAAAGTTAATCAGAATATGGAAATGTGTCCAATGTTTGTACAATGTGTGTTAGTGCTAAAAAATAATAATACAACCTAAAAATGCAACATATAGTTTTTGTTTTAGTAACAAAATTACTATGTAAAACAAAACAAAAGATTTAAATTTTATATTTGTTTTTTATTTTGTTCAGTTAGTTTTGTTTTATGTCTTTGCAATGTGATAAAACAATAAATAAGTTGTTTAGTTCTAATGTTTTTCAAATAAAGTCAATATTATAGTTTGAAGTATTAATTAATAAAAAAGTTATGGGTATTAAAAAAAATACATATAAATATTACATATTGAAAAAATCAATTACACTAATAGTGTATAATGTACGGTTATCAATAAGTTTTCATCTTTTGGTTTTATATTACATGATAGTTGATATTTATGTATATGATACTGTTATTATTTTTATATGAACATAATAGTCAATATCCAGTATAGTAGCCAACATCATCATTAGGTTATGTAATTTTTAAAACATTAAACTATTACATTTCAGCAAAAATGGCTGCATAACATTTCATTGTTGTAAATTTTAATGTATATTTATGTAGAGAAATATTGAAAGAAACATTAATTTTTAGTCTGTACTGTCATAGTACTTATTTAAGGAAATAAATAACATTGATTTGAGGATGTAGTTACTGATTAAAGAATTAAGCTTGAAGCGTGAATTGAAAATATCGGGTAGTATATATCAAAACATCGGATATTTTCGCAAATATCACAATATTTACGAACCCTGCTTTTCAGCTTATAATTGAAATGATTAATGCATTGCTAATTCCTACTGTGCATTCATTTAACATATAGAGTTTTTATTAAGTTTTATGCTGAATATAGTCCTGTTATGGATGGCTTAATTTTTACTAGTATTTTAGTTAATAATTTTATAGCTATACAGAAAGTTCTCTAAAAATAGCTTGAAGCTAAATTTTAAGTTAATATCATGAACTAAAATGTGTGGTCGGTGGCCATTACTTGTACACCCATACACGATCTAAGTCAAAATACTTGTGTCTGTGTGTGTGTTTGATAGCCGAAGTCATGTGCAAATGAAACATCTTTCATGTTAGTCATTGTCAGTTCCATACATAGCGCCCTTGTGGTTGCTGAAGGGGGGCGGCAAAAGGTTTGAAAGCGCACAATCCAGAAAATTAGCTCTATAAGTTACAGGGGGAAAATATTTTTTATATCGTAATAGGGGGTGGGGGTACACTTACAAATCTTGCGGGGGAGCGCACCTTAGTCTATGTATGCTATTGGTCATTGTCATGTGTTGACTTGACTAATAATTGACTTACTGTAAAATGTTTTTATTCTTATCTATTAAATGCAAAGTTACCTCACTGCATTCAATCATCTTCATTCATTTGATTTTTGTTGTGATGTGGATCAAATAATTTCCCGGAGTGGGTAGATAAATGATTTTGGGGCATATGACCTGGGGCATATCCAGGTATATGCCCCAGGCTAATTACATACTCAAACTTGGGTATTTTGTTTTTAAAAAATGTACACACAGATTTAGTTTAGGCGAGGTAAAGAAAGTTTCCCCGCATTGTCAAATACTCTGCTTAATTGAATATTATTTATTTCAATTAACAATATTAGTTTAATCGGGGCCAATAGTACATACATATATATATTGCATAGTCTATGATACTTTTATTAGAATTGTTAAAAGATGTAAGTTATTTTTAATGGATCTAAGAACCTTTACAATGTGATAGTTAGAAAAATATCAGATGAGCGATCCATACCAAATCACCGAAAAAAAAAAAGTTGGTCGCACGACCGACTCGGATTTTTTTTTAATTTGGTACACAGATTGATGGTATAGAGGTATGAAAAAGCCCAAAAGGAAAGTTACCTGCTCCACTTATTTTCTGAGATACATGCCCTCAAAGTTTGTCCGCCACGTCAAAATACTAAAAAAGTGATGTCATTTAATCATTTTTTATAAAAAATCGTACTCATGCAAAATAAAAGTGTTAGATATCTATGGAAACTAGTTACTCCAAGCATTCTGAAAAAAAAATACTAGAACGTTCATAATGAAAATTGCCAAGGTACAGGGCTCTTTGAAGTTGTCACCACAAAAACTTGATTTTGCAGATTTTGCTAAAATTCAGGCATTTATTACAAAAAAAGGCAAACAAAACCAAAGGTTTTCTCACTTTCTGGTAGTGTACAGGTCCTCCCTGTACATTGCTACGCAATAAATTTTTTGGGTTTCTCACTCCTTCTTGGAAATATTTTAGCTTAAAGATAAGCCGTAAGGCAAAAAATGCGTTTTTGGCCATCTTGGCAGCCATTTTTCTCATAAAGGGGGAGCAATAGAAACTTTAATTTTTTTTTTAAACAAGCCACTGATATGTTAGCTATTCACAGGAAAAGAGTTTACTTTTGGTTATTTCTCCCATTAAGAGATATCCTGCTGACAGTATATGCATGTTTTTCGCGACGATTATATGCTTTTGTTCCCCCTCTCATGGACTTAAAATTAATTAAACCAAAAAATAATGATATATTTATTATTAGCTGTATTATCTACCCAATATGTCATGAAATTTAATTTATTAAATCATTGAACAATAAATTAGATAATTGAGGAAAAAAAGAAAAAGTATTTCTCTGATGCCTGAGCATTATGCATTCATAATTATAAAGCACTAAATACTTTCTTGAGAAATTAATTAACATGAATGAGCTCTAAATATTTATATTATAAGAAATACCCAGTCTTGTGATTGGGATACTACTGCTTTTAATTGAAGAATTTCTTGAATATCACATGAATATCAGGAAAATAAATGAGGTCTTTTCGTTTGATGTAGGATATTTTATGACAAATTTCATTTGATGGGCTACTAACTGAGCATGGTGATAAAGAGCTATTAATTTCAGCATCGAATTCCATTTTACCTTATTAACAGTTAAATATTTACAAAACAATTAAATAAATAATTTAATATAAAGCCATGCTTGAAGAATTAAAATTAGTGCAACCTAATTTATTCCCATACTGATCTTTACAAAATTGACATGCGTTGAGCACTGATAAGAACTGACAAGAAAAAGTTTACTCACTAAAATATTAGTTCACAGATACTATAAAGCATACATTCTATTTTCCACAAAATAATACTGCAACAAAGAACAAGGGTATCCTCCTGTTTATAGCCATCAATCAGGAACATCCAGTCACAAGATTGGGTATTGCCTATGAGATAAATATTCGAAGCTCCTTTATTTTAATTGATTTTTCAAGAAATTCTTTAGTACCTACCCCTTTATACCCTTGTTCTTTGTTGCAGTATTCTTTTGTAGAAAATAGAATGTACGCTTTAAAGTATCTGTGAACTAGTATTTTAGCGAGTAAACTTATTCTTGTCAGTTCTTATCAGTGCTCAACACATGTCAGTTTTGTAAAGATCAGTATGGGAATAAATTAGTTGCACTAATTTTAATTCTTCAAGCATGGCTTTATATTAAATTATTTATTTAATTATTTTATAAATATTTAACTGTTAATAAGGTAAAATGGAATTCAATGCTGAAATTAATAGCTCTTTATCACCATGCTCAGTTAGTAGCCCATCAAATGAAATTTGTCATAAAGTATCCTACATCAAACGAAAAGACCTCATTTATCTTCCTGTTATTCATGTGATATTCAAGAAATTCTTCAATTAAAAACAGGAGTATCCCAATCACAAGATTGGGTATTGCTTATAATATAACTATTTAGAGCTCATTTATGTTAATTAATTTCTCAAGAAAGTATTTAGTGCTTTATAATTATGAATGCATAATGCTCAGGCATCAGAGAAATACTTTTTCTTGTTTTCATCGATTATCTAATTTATTGTTCAATGATTTAATAAATTAAATTTCATGACATATTGAGTAGATAATACAGCTAATAATAAATATATAATTATTTTTTGGTTTAATTAATTTTAAGTCCATGAGAGGGGGAACAAAAGCATATGGTCGTCGCGAAAAACATGCATATACTGTCAGCAGGATATCTCTTAATGGGAGAAATAACCAAAAGCAAACTCTTTTCCTGTGAATAGCTAACATATCAGTGGCTTGTTTAAAAAAAAAATTAAAGTTTCTACTGCTCCCCCTTTATGAGAAAAATGGCTGCCAAGATGGCCAAAAACGCATTTTTTGCCTTATGGCTTATTTTTAAGCTAACATATTTCCAAGAAGGAGTGAGAAACCCAAAAAAATTATTGCGTAGCAATTTACAGGGAGGACCTGTACACTACCAGAAAGTGAGAAAACCTTTGGTTTTGTTTGCCTTTTTTTGTAATAAATGCCTGAATTTTAGCAAAATCTGCAAAATCAAGTTTTTGTGGTGACAACTTCAAAGAGCCCTGTACCTTGGCAATTTTCATTATGAACGTTCTAGTATTTTTTTTCAGAATGCCTGGAGTAACTAGTTTCCATAGATATCTAACACTTTTATTTTGCATGAGTACGATTTTTTATAAAAAATGATTAAATAACATCACTTTTTTAGTATTTTGACGTGCCGGACAAACTTTGAGGGCATGTATCTCAGAAAATAAGTGGAGCAAGTAACTTTCCTTTTGGGCTTTTTCATACCTCTATACCATCAATCTGTGTACCAAATTTAAAAAAAATCCGAGCCGGTCGTGCGACCCCTATTCGGTGATTTGGTATGGAATCGCTCAGATGTCAATTTTAAGAATTTTTGAAATAATATCACAACTACCATCATAAAAATAGAAAGTTAAAAATCAATGTAAATAAAGCACAAATTAGGTTAGTTAGCACAAAAAAGCTGTGAGGGAACTGATAGTTCTCTCACAGCTTTCATGTTGTGTTGCTCCATTGTAGCCTTAAAATATCTATATGCTGTACTTTTTACCTAATTTGCTTTATTTACATTGATTTTTAACTTCAATTATATTTTAGCACAAAGCTTATTTGATCATTTTTCATTTACCATTATAACTGTTTGCTGAATTTCATTTTGAGCTCTATTATCAGTACTCTTTATCAGTCACATCTCTTTCAGTTTGAAAATTTACTGAACTTCTTTGTCTATTAATTAAAATTTTATTCTTTTTAAATCTGGGAAAATACTAGAGATCTTATGCTATTAGAGTATGCTTCTTTATCCGCTAGGCTAAAACTTAGTCATCATGTGGAGAGAGTCGTGGTAGAAAAAGAGGGGAGGGGAGCTGTTTGTGATCTTTGTCGCCACGTCATAATGAAGTTAGAGTATGTTTAACTAAGTTTGCACTTAAACCGCATTCATGTGTACAGTCAAACTGTAACAATACTGCATATTCTAGTAAGATTGTAGCTCTATGGAACATACATTATTAAAAGAAAAAGGTTGTTATTTGAAACAAGTATTTTATTTGTATGAAAAAATATATGATGTTGCATGTTATTTGTTTTTTCTTATTATATATTTTATGTCTATAAAAGTTTGTAAGACAGGTTTAATTGTTCTAAATTTTCTTTGTTTAATATATATGTATATATATATTTCAATATATTATACTCAAAGCTTGGCATTATGTGTAAATTGGGTTCACTGAAAAATAAATATCTGGATAATTTACATTGGTGATTGCGTGTTGGATGCTAAAGCATAACATGTACATAGTAGCTGAAGCTTTGGCACTTTGGTCAAACTCTGTTTCCTGCTATCATTATTGTATCATCATCATCAAACGCTCAACAGCCTTTTGCAGGCCAAGGCCGACTTGCTGACTTTCCTCCAGCTGACCCTATTAGTCGCAACAGCCCTCCATCGATTGATTCCCATTAGTTTTAGGTCATTCTCCACATCATCCAACCATCGAGTGGGTGGTCGTCCTCGACGTCTAATCCCTTCAATTTTTGCAAAAGTCACTTTTTTGGTAGAGACAGCATCATCATGTCTAAAAAGATGTCCTAGCCACCGAATACGTGAGGCTTTTATAACTCTTACGATGTCAGTTCCGGCAAATTTGTCGTTCTTTCTGTTTATCTCATGATTCAGGATTCTCCATCTATTGTCTTCTTGAGTAGGTCCAAAGATTTTTCTTAGAATTTTTCTTTCAAAAATCCATACAGAATAATAGGCCTGATTAAAGTTTTATAGAGGCTCAGTTTTGTTTTTAGTGAAATGAACTTTGAGGTGAATTGGTTTCTGAGGCCGAAGAAACTTCTATTAGCCAGAAAGATTCTATTATTTACTTCAATTTTCAGATCGTTCGTAGAAGAGATCAGAGTACCCAAGTACTTAAACTGTTTTACGGTTTCAAAGGTGTAGTTACCTATCTTCAAAGAAGACAAATCGGGAGATTTATTAGTCGATATCAAAAATTTTGTTTTGTCCGCATTGATAACAAGTCCCATCTCCTTTGCTGCTCTCTCAAGCGCTACAAAAGGGTGTATTACAAAATTTTTTTTGGGAAATTCAAAATTTCAAGTTGATAAAAAGTTGCCACTATACTCACATAGTTACCAAAAAAATTTGAAAATTTTAAAAATATTTAGGTATGCGGGATTACCTTGAAGTTTCAAGTTTTTTAGTAAAAACGATGATTTTTTAAAAGAATGTATAAATTATATCTAAAGCAAAAATAATTATTTAAGTGCAAAAATGGACTACTTAAAAAGTAATCTATCAATAAAAAATGTATTGTAGCTAAAATTTAACTTTTAGATTTCCATAAATAGTTATAAAAAAACATCACATTTTTGCTAGTCTGTCATATTTTTAGAATATTTACCTATCCTACAGAATAATTTTTATTATTGTACCAATAAGTACAAACATTGAAGTACTGCATTTTGAAATAGGGACTTGAAACTTCAAGGTGATCCCCGGCATACCTAAATAGTTTTCAATTTCAAAATAAATTTTTTCGGTAACTATGTGAATGTAGTGACAACTTTTTGTTAACTTGAAATTTTGAATTTCCAAAAAAAAAAAAAAAAAAATTGTGATACTCTATTATATATATTCATATTTAAAATTGAAATGTAGTGAAGTTAAAGAAATGTTTGGTTGTTTTCAATATTTGTGTCAGGTAAATTTTACATACCCTTTGTAAAACAGTCCAGTATTGGCACTTGATGCCAAATTGTTTTTTCCTTGAAATTTCCTCTTAAGTTTGTATTACAGCTGCATTGTTTTCCCATACGTTCTTTAAAGAACTATAAAATACTTAAGTGAATTACAGTGGTCCCTTTAAGAGCTTAATTTTGAGTAATATGTCTTAATTATTTTATTACGAAGATCTTTTAATTTCCGAGAAACTGGGAAAAAATTCCTTGTCAAGATATAATAAGAAAGAACAGAGAAAAATTGTGTTTTTTAAAATGCTTCATTCTGATTTACACTGTTTAGTATGAGCCGTACCCTGCTGTGTTAAATCAAAACTTATGTTTTCTCATTGTATTGTCTTTGTAGGGCATTATTTGGGGAAACTCCCAAGCTAAGGAATCCAAGTGCAGAAAATGTTTGGTTTTCTTTTAGTCAGAAATGTTGAGTTTTTCTAGTTAAAGAATGTTTGTGTCATTATTTTGTAAATAAATATTTTTGTTTTACATTGTTTGTTTTTATTATTTACATTAATAGAATTGGCACTTATTTAAATGCATTCACTTGGTTCAAATCCTATGTATATTGTAATGCATATTTTTTAATGATAATTAACTAGTTATTTTTGTTACTGCTATTTTTATTTTAAACTGAGTCCAGACAACAGTTAGTTATTTCATGATGTAAACCAATTGTGCATTTTAAGAGTTGCATGTATAAACTTACTGGTGCTGAGAGTTAGTAAAATTTAGTGAAATGATTTTTGTAATTTTATATCAAGATTTAAAAGCTTAGTCACAAAACTTAGCTTTTTTACTTTAAGACTTTACTTCATTTACATATTTGTTTTAACCATTAGCTCAATGCCTATTAAGAAATGAATAAGAAAAACAATGTATAAGTCTTTATTTAAGCATTATTAAAAGTTCGGACAATCAAATCAGAGTTATCGTGCATTAAAAAAATAAAACTAATAATTTTCAGAAAATGTTTTCCTCTGAATCAACCTATTGATCTACTAATTCACTGCATTCATGAGTCGTACCTGTACTGTTTTCTTGTGATTTACTGCATTGATTCTAAAAATTTTATTCCTGCATTGTTAACAGAGCAAAATAAGAAAAAGGTAGTTAATGACAACTGCTGTTTTTTTTAAGAAATTAAACATCTGAATTTCTACATTTTTAAAGTTAAATTTTGTCATGTGCCTCTTTTCCTCTACAATTTCTAATATTTTTATGTTGTGGGAGACCACATATAAAAAGAAATTATGGTTATAAAATCATAGAGTTATGATTTAATCGAATATGATACAATATTAACGAAAATAAAAAACCAAATACTTAAAATTTGAATAAACGAACATGCTCAACTACAACAAAGTTAATGTGACGAAATTAATGTTGTCAAAACTACGAAAATGATTCTCAATTTAACGAAACTAGGATAAAGAAATATTTCCCTACATTTGACGAAATTCATCCCCCAAAAATGACGAAAACAGTTTCTTTAATTTGACGAAATGTTCGCTCGGGGTATATTCTTGAAAGTGATTTCATCAAAAACAGAGAAAATATCGTCAATTTTGAGAGTGCATTTCTGAAAGTGTTGATCACTATGAACACCATAACGTAAATATATGAAAATGGAGGAAATCGGTTAAAATACAGGATTTTTTTTTAAAGGAACCACGAATGTTTCAAATTCAGAAAAGAAAAGAACTTTCGGAAGAACTTAATTTTTATTCAAACATTAGAGAAAATATTTCATGCACCTTGTTAATACTTTAATTTTTTGAAGTTAAGCGCTTAGAAATACTATGCATTGATCATTCCATCTTCAAAATATTTGAGTATTTTATGCGAAACTGATGAACTAAAATTTTTTATGAAAAAAAAAGCCAATCCTTGTATTGCTTTTTAGCATTTTTTTTAAAAGGCAAGATGTTTAAGGGTTTGAATTATGAGCGGACATTTAAACTTTTCTAAAAAACAAAATTCGTAAGAGTTTTAAAGTTTACATTTTTGCGCATCGTTTTGTCTTATATTTTTTTATTTTCCGGTGAGCTAGTTTAAGCTAATTTTTTCGTTGCTCTATTTTTCTATTTCTCATTTTCCCATATTTTACTCAAATTCCATACCCGTCTTTCTGTCGACAAACATGCTTGTCACTTTTATGTTATTTCAGTGTTCAACTTTTTTATATGTATATATAAAATACTTTATATATATATATATATGTGCGAGATGGAAAATTATTTAAATTAAATAATTTTCCATCATTATCATCATCCACCATATTTAACCAAGCGCTTTTATAGAAGCTTAATATTAATAGCAAATTATGTATGGAAGTTCAATAAATTAGTCCTTTAAGTGGCGCAAAATGTGTAGATTGGAAAAAACAACAAATGAACAAATTGAAATTTTAAGAAATTTTAGAGAAACATTTAAAAATTTGCGAAACAATATAAACATATAAAAAGAACAAACGAAAAAGATAAGGCAGTACATTACCCGTGATTACCCATGTTTGTTCTTTTTGTATGTTTATATTGATTCGCAAATTTTCAAATATTTCTCTAAAGTTTTTTAAAATTTCAATTTGTGTATTTGTTGTTCTACACATTTTGCTACACTTAAAGGACTAATTTATTCCATACATAATTTGCTATTAATATTAAGCTGCTATAAAAGCGCTTGTTAATTAGCAAAATTTAAATAATTTTCCATCTTGCACATATACAGGGCGTCCACTCCTATCGTGGACCAATATCTAATTTCTTAACCGTTAGAGATAAGCATATAGTTCATTTAGGAAAAAATCTCTAAATTACGAAAGGAATTTTGGGTCTATTCAATGTTTTTCAAAAAATCAAATTTTGAAAGAGTTACGAAATTTAGATTTTTATACAGCCCCCCCCCCCCAGTCCTATCAATGACATTTAGTAAAACATTCTTGACACTGTAACGTTTAAAACTTAAAAAAAATTACTGTTCTACCACAAAAATTGACCGAGTTATGACGTTTTGAAAAATCAAGATTTTGCATTATTTCATGAGAGATCGCTTCACCGATGACGTCATGAAATAATGCAAAATTTTGATTTTTCAAAACGTCATAACTCGGTCAATTTTTGTGGTAGAACAGTGATTTTTTTTTTAGTTTTAAACGTTACAGTGTCAAGAATGTTTTACTAAATATGATTGATAGGACTGGGGGGCTATATAAAAATCTAAATTTCGTAGCTCTTTCAAAATTTGATTTTTTGAAAAACATTGAATAGACCCAAAATTCCTTTCGTAATTTAGAGATTTTTTCCTAAATGAACTATATGCTTCTCTCTAACGGTAAAGAAATTAGCTATTGGTCCACGATAGGAGTGGACGCCCTGTATATAAGTATAAGCGGGGATAAAAAGAACCGAAAAAATTAAGAACGGAGAATTGAGAAACGAAAAAGTGACGAACGGAAAAATGACGAATGGACATTTCTCAAAATCACGGAAATATAATTAACGAAATATTTTCAGGACATTTCTCAAAATAACGGAAATATAATTAACGAAACGGAAACACTCCGGCAACTCAGCTGCCGTATATTTTTTCATTATTTTCAGGAAATTTTTTTAACAGTGTAGTTTGCCACGAAACAATGCAAAAAAATGTTTTACGATGATTTTCTTTTAAGTAAATTTTAGCATCATTCAGTGGATTTTTCGCAAAATAGTGCCAAATTGAACCCAAATTCAAAAAAATATTTTTTTCGCCAAATTTGTCACCAACTTGGCGACATTTTGCCATTTTTGCGTCAAACACTTGGCGACCAAAAGCTTGGCGATATATCGCCAAGTGGTCGTGCCAGTTCACATCACTTGTCTGCATTGAAATTAACACTGATTTACCCCCAAAAAGGGTTAAAACACACCTTTGGGAACAATCGAATGCAACCACAAGGGGAGGTGCACAACTAGACATTCCTCAGAGCCTACATACCAAACAAGAAACGCCTACGGCATATCGTTTTTGAGCTATGCGACATACTTACATACAGACGTCACGAGAAAATTCGTCGTAAGTTCCTTGGGGGTGGTCGAAAAATATTTTTCGGCTGATAATATACTGTCGTCCCCGCTTAATCGGGTAACGGATAAACGAATATCCCACTTATACGAACAAAATATGTCGGAACCGAATATTTCCCGGGCCGTTGACGTAATGTTAAAGATACCCGTTAAATCGAATACCTCGCTTAATTGAATAATATTTCTTGGAACTGACAGTATTCGTTCAAGCGGGGTCGATAGTATTGGTATAGGTACATATACGCGTGATAACAGGTTGAAAAAACTACTCAACATTTATTCGGGGTGAGTAAAATTAAAATTTAGACCTAAATGTGAGTGAAATTTTTTTCGCGATCACAATACTCCCTTTACTACGCAAAAAGCCACAATTTCTAAAATTCATCCCTCTTGCGGCAGTTCTTAACTTGAAATTTAATTTTTTATTTTATTTTTTTATGAATCTGTACATCATAGAACATCTTTTCCGCATAAATAGGATTTAAACTTCGCAATTTTTTTTTTCTCAATCAACCCTATCACATACCCTTCATATACCCTCAACTGCACTGTGCTACCAAGTTCCTTCTGTGATAGGTTATTTAACGCCGACGTCGAAAGGAAGTGGTGGTCATATTAATGTGACTGGACTGTGTAATTACAAGATATTTACAATTTAAGATCAACATATCAGAAATTTCGACACAGCATCAAGGAGTAATACCTCATAGTTCGCGGTTCGAAGCATCACTAACTCTCACCATCTTAAGTTCGGACAAGAAATATATTCAGTTTCTAAGTGGATGACTCATTTAGCAGAAGAGAGAAAGGGGGGAGAGAAGATCGGCTGTTCATCACATAATGTACGATTTTGGCGACCCTGTGTCAGTTAAGCTCGTATACAGTCAAACCTATCTATCTCGAATTTCTCGGGGCGGAAGTAAAATTCAAGATACGGAGGTTTCGAGATACAGAGGTTGTGATAAAATTCACAAAAATAAGCAATGAAACAAAGTCAAATACTTAATAGATTGTTTTACATTGATATTG
>JAXGGA010018560.1:0-21840 GCA_038373865.1 Uloborus plumipes | reverse complement strand
GTTTGACGAGGGGTTAGATTCTGTTTATAGTTTATATTATTTATTTTTACTCCACATAAATCACAGATGATTCCCAGTTTCAAGTGTTAATTCAGTTAGATTCCACATTCAATAACAAGTTTCTAGCCAAGCCGCATAGCCTTATAAAATGCTAGTTTTGGTGAAAATTACAGAAGTTTAGAATAAATGTGGGAGATCTAAATGTTGTATAATATACTCTTTTTCAAACCCAATTTTGTCTTCCAACTTTGCTGTGTACATTTTTCAACTTGAATTATTTTTAACATTTATTCTTAATATTTAAAAAAAAATAGAAAAAAGTAATATTTTTGAAGAAATTCACAAACTTCAGGCTTCGTGCGGAACACCTAAACAATTTCTGTGAGGAATATGTGGGTAGGTAGGGGCAACTTTTTATCAACTTAGTAAATTGAATTTCGAAAAAAAGTTTTTTTCGATACACCCTAACGTGCATATGTACCTACCAACGTATAAGCAGCCGAAAAATACTTTTCAGCCACCCCCGAGTTAATTACGACGAGTATTCTCGTGACGTCTGTATGTACGTATGTGCGGATGTATGTGGTATGTGGGTCGCATAACTCAAAAACTATATGCCGTAGAAGCTTCTAGCTTGGTATGTAGGCTCTGAGGATGGTCTAGTTGTGCACCTCCCCTTGTGGTTGTATTCGAATGTTCCCAAGGGGGTGTTTTACCTCTTCTTGGGGGTAAATCAGTGTTAATTTCAATGCAGACACAAGTGATATGAATTGGCGCGACCACTTGCCGATATGTCGCCAAGCTTTTGGTCGCCAAGTGTTTGATGCCAACTTGGCGGCATATCGCAATGTTGGCGACAAATTTGACGAAAAAATTATTTTTTGAATTTGGGTTCAAATTGGCGCTGTTGGCGATATTTTGCGAAAAATTTACTGAATGATATTAAAATCAGCAATATTTAGAAAATTAACCATTGTGAAACATTTTTTTGCATTGTTTCGTGGCAGATTAGGGGAGTAAATATTTGAATTGTTACCTTGCTCACTCCAAGCACTTTGTTTAACACTTAAGGCAACTACACGTAATTTACACGTAAAAGGAAGTAGTGTGGGGTCCATACCATTGGGACTTTTTTTTCTATGTTCATTAAGTTTTCTTGTAGAGTTTAACATGAAGTACACATTGCAATAAGAATTTTTACGCAAAGTATTATTAATAAGTGTTTAACGGGAGGGGTTCCACTTTCCCCGTAGTTTTTCCCGTTTAGGGTAAGTGGGTCCCCTCACTATGGGGTAAGTGGGCAACCATCAGAATAATAATGATTTCAAAATGAAAAACAGTTCTGATGACGCAATTTCTAAGATGAAATGAAAGATACTGATGCAGGCCTAAAAGGAATTGATGGGTCAGCAACAAAAACTGCAAAAGCTGGTAAGGGAAACTTGCATCAAAGAATACCATAAAGTATTATGAAGTTCTAACTAGAGATGGAACGAAGCTTCGGCCGGGCCGAGGCTTCGGCCATTTTGCCGAAGCTTCGGTCTGGCCGAAGCATGAGTTGTGATTCGGCTGCTTCGGCCTGAAATTTATGCAGCAAATTTTCTGTTACAATTGTTATCACATAAGATAGTCTTTTTATTTTAACTCAAAATTGCTCCTCATGATAAAGCATAATAGAAATTTATATTCAACTAAAAATATGTGCGTATTGAACATTTGAAGCCAGAATGCATTCAATAATTAATAAAATATTTATTAACAATATGTTATTTTAAATATTACATTTCGTTATGTTTGTTCAAACTTTAGTTTTAAAATAAAAGCTATATGAATATACTGCATTGAGTAATTTCCAATGATTTCTAGCTTTGAAACTTTGAACAATGGTAATGGTTCTTATGTGTACAAGGGCAGATGTGCAGTGCAACTATTATGCATCCTGAATTACTTTCTTTTAAAATTTTATATTTTTTGAAATTTATAGGTACACAATTTCAGTTTTTTAAAGATATGCATTAATCTATCAACATATATTAACTTATTATGTATTTCATTGATCAAGATTCTAAACAACAAAATCAGGATATAGTAAAACAAGTAAGTAATTGTTAATACATAACTTAAAGCTACATCTTATTTGTTTATTTTTGTATAAATCAAAATATGAGGAAGGGGTCCTGTCCATTAGTAGCACACATCCACCCAAGATCCGCATTTTAAGTATTTATAATTAAAAAAGAATAAATTCTGATTAGTTGATTAACTTTAAAAAAGATTCGTCATTTATACTTGAATTAATAGAATAATACCTGCTCATTTGTCATTTGTCACACAACTTAATTATGATGTAAAAAAACAAACCCTCCCCCCCCCTTTTTTTGACAAAACTCAACCTTGGAATGAATAGTTTCTTTGAACTTGTGACATTATTAAATAATCCTCTTAAAATAAATACCAAATGCAAGTAAAAAAGAATGCATGGTACTATTTTTTCGAATTCACCAAAAACTGAAGCATTTTGCATTAAGAATATTAAGATATTTATAATATATAACACAACGTAAATAGTAATAGATTGGGTAGTTCTATGGTATAATACATGATCATATCAGTTGTTTTATTATAAAACATCAACTGAACTGCAGACTGAGCTTTTCATGCTCCAAGTAGAGCTTCCTACTACTAATTTGCAATACAAAAATAGTAATGTCGTCTTTTCTTGTACTAGCAGTACAAAGCAAAACAAAACAAGAAAACTTTTAATTAGTGAAATTAATTTAAGAATGACTCAGTAAGCTGAAAATGTTGTGTAATACTAAGAACATTAAAATAAAAACAACCAAAATAAAAATAAACTTTAATTAATGAAATCAATTTAAGAATGCCACAGTAAGCTGAAAATATTGTGTAACGCTAAGAATTAAGAATATTAAAGCATATGGAGAAAAGTATAAAACTCTACGCATTTATTATGCATTTAATCCAAAAACTTCAATATGTGCGCCAGCCGAAGCTTCGGCTATTGGTTGGCCGAAGCTTCGGTATTCGGCGCTTCGGCCAAATGCCGCTTCGTTCCATCTCTAGTTCTAACTTTAGAATATGATACAAATGAAAAAATTGCTGCTAAATTTGATAGATAGAATAGAAATAGCTACACTTTTCATTGTGAAGTTTATTCCAACGTTAGAGATGCACAGATATGCAGTATACCTGCATATTTGTGCATCTCTAACGGAATAAACTTCACATCTATCGCACAAAGGTATTTATTTTCTTCACTTTTTATTGGTTTGATTCAAGTGATGTTAGGGTCATTTTCACCATATGCTTATACATTTCAGAATTTTTAAGTAATTTTTTTAACTTGCTATTTTCTGTTAGAATCACTAACAGATGATTTGTCACATATTTTAGGTGTGTGAAAAAGTTATTGGTTGTACACTTTGATGCATAATTAAGTATTCAAATGCTGTTGAAAAACTTTAAGTTGCAAGGAAAATTGTCGTCCGTTAGCATACAAAATCGGTATGAAATCTCACTTTTAAACTATATCATAGCGCCTAGAACCAACTTCAATTGAAATAAATTGTGTCCCTGAAGTTTAAAACGATGTTTGTGATCATTAAATATTGATCAAAAACTGTATGGTAACGGACTTGACATTTGGTAATGGATTTGACCAGTAACGGACTTGACATTTCAACCAAAATGTCAAATTATGGCTAGGTTGTCTAATTTAAAAATTGAACAACAACATGCATTTTCTTAGAGTTGTTATAATGAACAATATTTCTGGGTAAAAGTTGAGAAAAAGTAAAAATTAATACTAAAATCATTGGTAACAGACTTGACAAAGAATAAAAATACGCACCTGGAAGAAATCTTGTGTAAAACGCCACAGTAATACTTCTCGACTCAGGAAAAAAATGGTACGAAATAATTACGTCACTAGTTTGTTAAGTTAATTGAATACGTGTTACCATCTTTTGACTGCAATAAATACCTTTTTTAGCTAAAATAGTCTTAGAGTAACGGACTTGACAAGAACTGCCCGGACAAAATACATTCATACATTTAATGAAAAAAAATTACTATTGTCAATATTCAATATGAATATCATATACTAATAGTCAATAAATAAAAATAATTTGTTGTATATACTTTTTTATACAGTTAAGTATATAAAAAAAATAGTTGAACTTGCGAAAATTGGAAATGGACAAGCGTTTTTGTCTTGATTCTCATTTTTAAAGACTTATATAAAAATAAATAAATAAATTTCAATAATTTTTTGAATAATAGAATTTTTTTTGGAGTATTTCTTGCGAAAATAATTGTTCGCATTGAATTTAAAATATAAGTTATGCTTCAAAATCGTCTTTTTAACCTCCGGACAGCAAATGTAAGCAAATTTTGAAAATGACCCGTTATAATTATAACTGAGGATAAAATGATAATGTTTCTCCCTCAGCAAACTTCAAATAGACGCTGCCATTAAATGTTTCCATTTTTTTTCAACCTATATGTGGGTGATTTTACGGTCAATGCGTTTTTTGTGTCCCCAAAGAAAATTTAATCTGTTTAATTTCACACTCATTATATCACTAGTAGCCGTTATTTTTATGATTGTTGTGGTAAGGGCCAGACGAAATTTTAATTTTTGGGGGGTTTATCGATACCAGGGGAAAATGGGTTGCCAGGGGAGTGACACTATTGGCAGAATTCTGGTTTGATTTACTATTATTTCACTTATTTTTCGGTGTAAAATCAGAGTATGGACTCATTTCTATAAGACCTGTATTCAAAAAAAATTTTCGCGTTGTAATAAAATAAAAAAAATCAATCTTGAAAACACAACATATTGCATACAAGTCGCACCGCAGATTCCAAATAAAAACACTTCCCGCATTATTTACGTTCATTCAAATTGCTTTCACAGGGGCAATTAAGGTTGAAAATGAAATTAATTATTCTTATAACACAGTTTTAATGTATATTTACCCTTTTTTGGAACAAAACTGCCAGGGAAGTGACGCCAGAGAAGTGACAAAATCACACATTACCTATAAAAATAACATCACGCGTTCTGCTTACCAGAACTTCACGTAAACCGTGATGTCTGCACACAATAAGCATTACATTATACATACGCACACTTATGTAAAGATGAAATATAAAAAGTTATACTTATCAGGGGAAATACTACAGCGACTGGCGCAATACGCTTTGAGGCACTTTCAACGAGAACCGATGCAATAATATTCGATATTTTTTAAAACCTCTTAGCTTGCTTTTAACTTTACTCAGTATTACACTGATTATTCGCAATCAACGTCATCCTTATGCATTTTTTATGCTAAATTTCAGTCTTTGAAGTTCGCCAGGTGAGGGTGACACTGTTGATATGGCCCGTTGAAAAGTGTATTTTTTTAAAATAATAATAAATATTTTTTCAATGTTTACTGATGAAATATGTTTCTCTGTTAATGTAAGTGTATGATTATGTCAAAAAACATTATGCCAAGTGAGCAAAAATTGAACGTCGAACATATTTGTGTAAAAACTAGTATTTGAACAGGCCAGGGGAGTATACATTTCTGACTTTTTTCAGCTATAAATGCTAAAATAAAATAATTGTATTGAGTTAATTGGGTGGTCCATATAAAAGATAATAGTCTGTAATGCTTAAGCATACAAAGCATTAATAAAATCAGTTTTACATGAAGTTTTTCCATTGGCCGTTTGAATTCAAATAGCGTAGAATCACCCATATATGTTTTTTATTTTACCAAAATTGAGCTCAATCGACTCTATTATGCTTTTTCAACACTAATTTATACGTAAATGCAAAAAATGTGCCTAACGGCTTTTAACCCATTAATGCCTAGCGTCCTTTTTTAGGGACGGTACAAAAAAGGGTCTGAATTTCCCCAAAATGAACATTTCAACCAAATAATAGTGTTCAACGAGTACCTTGGTATTATTTCAATTCGTTACTAACAGATTGCAGCACATAATCATTGTAAAGTGTGTTCTGTAGCAGTTTTAATATGATCTTTATCAAAAATGACATCGTTCACAATCTCAAGAAAAAAAGCCTAGTTTTCAAAGTTATTCCCAGGTTCCCAGTTTATGTTAATTGCTGATTTTATTTCTTCTGATAAAGTGTCTTTTTAAATATTATATCGTAGGCAGAAAAAAATGTTAGTAAAAAAAGTATGTACCCTCTGGGGTCTATCGTAACTTTTAAGGGAAGATTTTTCTTTCCTCAATAAAAAAATTATTTTTTACATAATACAGTCAACGCTCGATATAACGACCGTCTCCGTCCTACAGAAAACGGTCTTTATAACGAGTGGTCGCTATAAGAGGTAGAACGTAGAGTATATTGGGATACAGTTGGGGGTTTTCTCACCGGTCGTTATATTAGGATGGTCCTTTTAACGTGCGGTCGTTATAACGAGACGTTTCTCGACTTTGGCATTTTTAGTTATATTTTCCTGTGTCAATTTAAACAGTGTTTGTAAACCAGTATACAAAACATCTCTTGGGGAGAAACAAAATGCCACGGCTTATTTAATGGGTTATAGTGATATTCACAACCAGACACTCAATTCTCCGTTGTTGTATGTTCGCTTATATCATTTCTGTCACACACATTTGAATGATAAGTAGATTATGTACGTTAATGGTAGATACATTTAGAAATCTATTTCCACAGTAAAAATTTTACGCACTTACTTTATCAGGTAGAGACCCGCGCAAACCCTTTTTTTTAGATATGCCTCACTTTATAAATATAAAGAATATGGGGGGGTCCACTTTACCCCTTCTTAAGGGGGGTAAGTGGGTCACCCCCACCCCGTTCATTTGTCAAGAGATATCGATAGTTAAAAGTGTCTTTAAAGCATTCTTTTTAGGGAAATCAATGCTGACCTTGGGTTTATTTATAAAGTTAAGTCAACAGTTTAAACTGTTTGCTTTAAAATAAGGCTGCGCAAAAACGAAAACTATTCATAAAATAGACGGGGCCACTTACCCTAACCAACGCTGAATTTTATTTAGTTTACTTTATTTTGAAAGTTTTAAAACTACATAGAAATACATTTATTTATTTATTTTTCAGATAATTGATCTTAAAAAATTTTTTCTTTAAGTGCAGGTATGCCGGTTTATAAAATCAGCCGCTTTCATATGAATTTAATAACAGTACGCAACTGTACGCAATTTATTGCACTGTACGCAATTAACTGGAAGAGAGGAGAGGGTACGTACCTGCTATCGCCGGAGCCTTCTCGGAGGTTTTGCGAACGAAACCGAAAGTGAAGGTCACGCGGAGGTCACGAATGTGGGACAGAAGATTCCTTTTCCTTCAAGGCCGACACCCCTTTGGGGCCTCGAATACCGGGGGCGAAGGGTTGAGATGTCAGCTGCTACCTGTTGCTTCCGCGTTAAAGGGCGCTTTTTTTGGCCGGAAGGCCCCCGGCTTCCTTCCGCTTCTCCGTCGCCACATTTAACCCATTTATGCCCAACTTTTTTTTAACAACTTCTTTCAATTTTTATCTGCTTAAAAACTCTTATCATGGAATGGTGTACATACATTTTAGGCGTAAACTAGATCGCCGTTGCCAATAGTTGTTACGTTATTTAACGTCCTGTTCTATGGGATATATTTGCAGATATGTTGTCAGCTGAATACGACCTTACTTGTTCTTTCTACCTTTGCAATTAGTATACATGACAGAAGGCATCTGTGATCCATTTTAAGAGCCAGTTTTTTTTTAATGACTCAGGCAGTCAAAAAACTCGTCATTTTTGATTTTGCTGAAAATTTCAGAATATAGTCTTTATTTAAAATTATTAAACACGTGTTTTTTTATTTTCGCAAAAAAAATTTTTTTCTTTCCGTTTTGGGAGGTCAAAGTTGTACTTAGCTCTTTTTTTCAATAAAAACATGCCAACTTAGATAAGCCAATACTTTTTGCTTTAGGAGAGAACCGTGGAACTGACAACTATTTTGTGTTCTACTATATCCCCACTAACTGTAAGTACATAAATATTTGTGGACGACTCTTGGTGCAAAGGTCAGAGGTCACTCAAAGTTGTACGAAAAATAGGTTTTTTTTGCAACTTTGACCGACCAAATCTTCTTGTTCCAACAGTGTACCACTGTGATGCAAATATCAGTAAATACCCACTAAAGAGTAGTATCCAAAAACATAAAGATATGTGTGGTTGATATTTTGCACATTGAAATATTTGACTCTGAAATTGCAGAAATCGAAAAATCACATGACTTTGAGGGTCATTATCTTCTTGCAGCATGAGTGACCAGATATAAAACTAGCTGGAGTAGAAGCCTTTCTTGTCCCAGAAACACAATCTGTTAACAAACCTATGGCTACTCTTTCAGTTTTTGCATAATTCGGCTCTAAACTTTGCAAAATGAGTGTTTTTCTTCGTTAGAAAAAAAAGGCCAATTACCTGTTTTAAAATATGTATTGCTATTATTTGTAGCACTATTACATCACAATTTCCTAACAAGCTGAAATGACATCTAAAGATGGTTATACAGTTGAAACCAAATTGAAAATGAACTCCCGAAAATACTCAGATACGTCAAAAACTACATTTTTGTGTTTGTTCAGGCGACGTTTTTTGTTACATCTCTTTATTCCGTTCGGCATAGGAGACATGTCAGGTGCAATTGATTCAGTTAAGTCTTGTAAATGTTTGAGGCTTTCATCTTTGTCTATATCCAGCATTAAATGATTTTTTGGCTGAAGATACTCTTCACTTTCTTCACCACCTTCATCGTCATTTTTTTCCTCTTTCTCCATGTATACTCTGTAAATACAACACAGCATACTCCCTATTGGGAAATTCTCACTTGGAAATATATAACAGATGTTTTTGTACATGTTCCAAGATGCTGCTCTCAAAGCAGCAGATTTCATTTTCTTTGAAAGTTATCTTTTTTATGAGAAGGATGTTGGCATCGTTTGGCGCTCCCCAATATAGACCGTAATTGTAACTATGAAATGCACAAATACTATCATTTTCTTGTATATTCTTTCTAGATCTACAGCTAATCGAATCACGTTCACCGGTATGTGCGTCAATTATTTTCATTCCTTTTTTTTCTAACCATAAGAAGAGTACCTTCCGCCAAAAAATCCTTTAATGTTGGATATAGACGAAGATGAAAGCCTCAAACATTTACAAGACTTAACTGCCTCAATTGCACCTGACTTGTCTCCTATGCCGAACGGAATAAAGAGATGTAACAAAAAACGTCGCCTGAACAAACACAAAAATGTAGTTTTTGACGTATCTGAGTATTTTCGGGAGTTCATTTTCAATTTGGTTTCAACTGTATAACCATCTTTAGATGTCATTTCAGCTTGTTAGGAAATTGTGATGTAATAGTGCTACAAATAATAGCAATACATATTTTAAAACAGGTAATTGGCCTTTTTTTTTCTAACGAAGAAAAACACTCATTTTGCAAAGTTTAGAGCCGAATTATGCAAAAACTGAAAGAGTAGCCATAGGTTTGTTAACAGATTGTGTTTCTGGGACAAGAAAGGCTTCTACTCCAGCTAGTTTTATATCTGGTCACTCATGCTGCAAGAAGATAATGACCCTCAAAGTCATGTGATTTTTCGATTTCTGCAATTTCAGAGTCAAATATTTCAATGTGCAAAATATCAACCACACATATCTTTATGTTTTTGGATACTACTCTTTAGTGGGTATTTACTGATATTTGCATTACAGTGGTACACTGTTGGAACAAGAAGATTTGGTCGGTCAAAGTTGCAAAAAAAACCTATTTTTCGTACAACTTTGAGTGACCTCTGACCTTTGCACCAAGAGTCGTCCACAAATATTTATGTACTTACAGTTAGTGGGGATATAGTAGAACACAAAATAGTTGTCAGTTCCACGGTTCTCTCCTAAAGCAAAAAGGATTGGCTTATCTAAGTTGGCATGTTTTTATTGAAAAAAAGAACTAAGTCCAACTTTGACCTCCCAAAACGGAAAGAAAAAATTTTTTTTTGCGAAAATAAAAAAACACGTGTTTAATAATTTTAAATAAAGACTATATTCTGAAATTTTCAGCAAAATCAAAAATGTCCAGTTTTTTGACTGCCTGATTCTTAAAAAAAAAACGGCTCTTAATCAAATAATTTTAAAATACACTGCTCAAAAAAATTAAAGGATATTGTAAGTTTCCTATAAAAGATGGGTTTAAACATTTTTTAACATTTTTTTTTTGCATAAAAGGGAAGAAGAGAGTTACAAATGTAAATTTTGCTCATTTGCAAACTTCAAAATATGCAAATTTTGAGTTTGACGTCGAAAACGACTCTTTAGCGGCAGCGAACGAAATTTCACTCTCACTTTACTATAAGTTAAGGGAGAAAAGAGTGACCGACGTTCTGTAAGAGCATTGTTTATAATGTGTGCCATGTCTTAACGAAGACATTTGATCAATTCAGAAGCTTCTAGAGTTGTTGGCAGACTAGAGGGAGGCCAAATACAAGCCGAGGTAGCGGAAGCCATTGAGTTTCTCAAAGTGTAGTTTCCAGGGTCTGGAACCGTTTTCTAGAGACTGAAAATGCTGACCATAGATCAGGAAAAGGACGTATACCGGCTACAACTCCCAATGAAGACCGCTATTTAGCTTCATCGGCTCGAGATATCGAAATATGAGTGCCACTCATCTGCAACGACAACTTTGCTCGGCTACTGTCACCCGTGTTTCGACACAAACTGTCCGAAATCGACTCCACGCCATTGGCATGTATGCCCGTCGACCAATGGTATGTGTCAGATCAAGTCACCGTCGTGCCCTTAGAGAGTGGGCAACGGAGCACGTTAGTTTTTCGAAGAAATGAGTGGTGCTATATCCTGTTCTCTGTTAAGTCCTGTTTTTCCCTTCATCCTGATAATAGGCTGGTTTTCATCTGGAGGGAACGTGGCACAAGAAATAATCCAGCATTTGTGCGGGAAAGTGTCAGATTTGGTGGTGGAGGTGTGATGGTATACGCCGGCATTTCCATTGATGGTTGAACCGACCTTCATATCTTCTAAAATGGAACTCTGACTGGTCATCGATATAGGGATGAGATTCTCAGACCTATCGTCTTCCCTTACGCTGCAGCAATTGGAGATGACTTCATTTTAATGGACGACAACTGCAGGCCACATCGTGCTAACTTGATGAATAAGTTGCTTTTTGAAGAAGAAAGCGTACGTATGGAATGACCAGCGTGTTCTCTGGATATGAACCCAATAGAGCATGTTCGGGACATCCTAGGAAGACAAATGGCTGAACGCCTATCACCTCCAGAAACTCTCCAGGCACTCGAAAGAGCTTTTCAGGAAGAGTGGGGCAGAATACCCTAGCCCCTCATTAATACCCTCATTGAGTCCATGCCTCAGAGGTGTTTAACACTGCTAGCTGTCCGGGGAAACCATACCTCCTACTAAAAGTGGTTTGCTTTAAAAGAAACCCTTTTTTTAATTTGTTTTTCTCATTTTCAGAAAATGCGTTTTTTTTTTCCCCCTTTTGCACAAAAGCTGAATAAAGCATTTTTTTCTGACAAACTTCTGTAATTTTTATCTCTTATAGCTTACTACGTGTAGTCGATAATGTATCAATCAACCAAAATGGCCTATAGGTGCAAAATCAACCCAAAATCTCAATATCCTTTAATTGTTTTGAGCAGTGTAGTTTAATTTTATGAAATATAAGTTCGCAAAAAACACTTAACTTTCTGCGGCTACCCACGCTGGATCGTTGCTTGACTGATTTGTCGGAAAATAGCTGTCAATAAATCAACTCTGATGTCCAACTAGCGGCTCTATTTGGTGTTCTCAAGAGGGACTATTTAACTTGTGAAAAACAGCTTCAGTGAAATGATTTACCCATTACGGGTCTTTGTATGCAGTAACTGACAAGCGTCCCGTTTTTAGGCTACTGGGCATGTGCGGCGCCAAAAGTATTGGGACACTTTCGAAAACTCACACTATTAAGGATCTCTCGATAAATAGGTGACCAGTTATTCCGTAGCTTTAGTCACACAAAATGCAACTATAGTCTCTGGTGGGGTGAAGTTGTCATAAAATCCAGGCTTTTCAACTTAGGTGGATAATAAGTTAACGAAATTCTTTTAACGCTTCTTCTGTTTTTTTTTTTTGAATTTTACATTACATTTATAAAGAACAGGGTACAATGAAGTTAAGTGCAAAAAGTATATATTTAAGTGGTCTCGTGACCCTTTCTTTTCGCCATGTATCTATAACCACTTCACCCATGGGGTAGGGGGAAATGTTTATACCATGGGGTAAAGTGGACATAGTTAAAAATAGGTGAAAAGCAAATACGTATAAACAATCGCAATATTTAAATGTTATGGTTATTTATTACGAGTATGCTTAAATGTAGATGTCCACTTGAGAAAATATACCGTAAAAAAGGGTGTATCGGAACAGCGGGGTGATTCGGAACAAAACTTCCTGACCATAAAAATTAATTCTTCACGAATATCTGTACCTCAGAACCAGACTAACGTAAGTCCATTTTCGTCATTTTTCAGTAGAAGGGAAAAACGATGTATTCGGCAATCGTTTTTCCCCTCTACCGAAAAATGACGAAAATGGACTTACGTTAGTCTGGTTCTGAGGTACAGATATGTCGTTTGGTATTTGTGGCAGTGATTTTTTTTTTTTTTTTTTTTTTAGAAAGGCAATATCGTAAGTGGGCAAAAAATGTTTTTGTCATTCTAGAAACAAGGCCATACGAGAAACGCTAAAAAGCATAAATTGTTCATGGACTGCAAACTGTATGCCAGAACAGACTTCTTTATATTTCAAACGTAAGAATGGTATTTTTTACGAGGCGCATTTTTAAAGTAAGTACCGTTTTGGTGTAAATAAAAAACAGGCAGAAATATCCTTACGATTGTATTTTTACACGAAAGCATATATCTTAAACTAATTTTCTACATAATTGCCATTAAATGTAAGGCACTTACCACATCGAGCAATCAGCTTCAAAAAACGTCCATCGATTGAGAGTGCTGCCGACTGTTACGCAAGTGCGGTAATTAGTTTTTTAACCCATTAATGCCTGGCGTCCCTTTTTAGGGACGGTCCAAAAAAGGGTCTGAATTTCCCCAAAATGCACATTTCAACCAAACAATAGTGTTCAATCAGTACCTTGGTATTGTTTCAATTCGTTATTAACAGATTGCAGAACATAACCATTGTAAAGTGAGTTCTGTAGCAGTTTTAATACGATCTTTATCAAAAATGACATCGTTCACAATCTCAAGAAAAAAAGCGAAGTTTGCAAAGTTATTCCCTGCTTCCCACCTTATGTTAATTGCTGATTTTATATCTTCTTGTAAAATGTCTCTTTTAAATATTATATCGTAGGCGAAAAAAAATTTAGTGGAAAAAGTATGTACCCTCTGGGATCCATCGTAACTTTTAAGGGACGATTTTTCTTTCCTTAATAAAAAAAATATTTTTTGCATGATATTTTTTTAATTATTTTTCCTGTCCATTAAACACTGTTTGTAACCAGTATACAAAATATCTTTGGAAAAAAAATGTCAGGCATTAATGGGTTAACTCAGGGGTGTCCATCCCCCCCAAGCTCAATGTCGCAAATTCTCCCCCCCCCCCAAGATTTTCACAACCCTATTGTGCTTTTTATTTTTATTTTATTTATTTTTTTAAATATCATTTATTTATTTTTTTAAATATTATTTTTTTATTTTTGAAAATATTACTTATTTTTTTAAATTATAACTATTATTTTTTTCTACATTAATTTTTTTAAAGTACTAATGCGCAGGATAAAATCGCTTTTTTCCCCTTCCAGACATTCCAAGCACACACACAAAAAACATAAATAAATAAATAAATGAGTGAATAATAATAAAAAAAAATTTCATTAAAAAAATTATAAATGATTTAAATTAAAAAAAATCAGTGAATAATTTAATTAAAAAAAATTAGTTTTAAAAAATCCCCCCCCCCAAAAAAATTTTTTTTTTTGATGGCGCAACTTGCGCCATAATCCCCCCCCCCCCTGTGGGCACCCCTGGGTTAACTGCAAAAGGGGCTTGAAAGCTATCGATATTCATCGTGAGATTTCTTCAGTACATGGTGAAGCCATTATGAGCGATGGAATGGTTAGGATTTGGGTACTAGCGTTCAAAGATGACCACTCAAATGTGCACGTTATATTTTCTTGGTGAAGGTATGAATTAAAAAAATTACCCTACACTGAATTACGTTGCCAATTGGATGGATACATGGACAATTTTTCCTTCCTATGGCCAGCATAAGGCAACTCAATGCATAAAAAGCATTAGGTGTCTTTAAAGCAACTATCAAAGTGGTGAAAATTTACAGTGAAATGTTCCACAATATGTTCCCACGTTTTCATATTTATACATAGAAAAACATATGTATTTTTTTCAAAGAAAAATTAAAATATCATGCAGGGTAGGGTTAATATGAAAAAGGCCGATTAATCGGTGCTGCCGATAAATCGGTGCATCCCTACTTTTTTGTCTGATTTTCAAAATAACGGCTCTTAAAGTTCTAGGAATTAAGTTTTAGATATTTAGATGGGTGAGTGGAGAATCAGGGACGCTTTCTAAATTTTCAAAAATGAAATGTCTTTTGACCCTTTATGCCCCGAATGGACTCGGAAGTCCCGCTTATATTAATTTAGCACAGTCGAACTCGCTTATAACGAGCACGAAGGGACCGTAACATGTTGGTCGTTAAATCCAAGTGCTCGTAATAACCGGCGCACAGTGGAGTATTTGACTGAAAATCCTGGCCAAAACTATTTCGGAATTTTCGCTCTTCTAAGGGAATATCCTTCTGTGCGTTTGGGCGTTGTACAGCAAAGCTACCCAGCGTACAGCTATGAAACTTGGTCGACAAAGTGTCTAAAAGGTCAGATGTTGTAACTTGCAGCTCGATTTTTAAAATTTAATTTAGAAAAAAAGTTATTTAAGGTTTTATCCATGGTTTAGAATTTTGCGAGTTTACGACCGTAAAAAGGTTTCTAGTGAACATAGGAAGAAAAAAAATACATCACCATTTAGAGCAATTCAATTTCTTTAAAAGTATAAATTGTTTGAAGTTCTAACGTAATTTACCGAATTTTCAGGAATTTTCAAAGACAGAAAACTTTTTGGACGTTTTTCAATTAATCAATCAATGTAAATTAAAATTCGTGCATCCGAGAATCTAATGGTTTTATTGCTCTGAAACTTTTCAAGGATACAATATAAACATTTCACCTTCATTTAAAGCAAAAACGGTGAAGTTATCTTGCTTCACTGATTTTTAGTGAATTTTTTTAAAGAGGTGAAAGAAAAATTTTCATCGTGATTCACCATGGTTTCACGTTTGTTCCGGAGCAGTTGGCAACATGCCAACCGTTGACGAGGAATTGTTTGAAGCGAAAGCTAATAAGTAAGCGTATTTTATTCGATGTATTTTTTTCTTTGACGGAATGTAATTAGTACATTGCCTCCTCTCCCCCCCCCCCCTCTCCCAAAAAAATAGTTCAACAATACCAGTATTCTGTCAAAAACGTTACTTAACTATGGGGAAAAATTTTTTGATTATAATTTCTAATCGTTAGGTTACAAAAAATGCCTTGACCTGACAAATTAACCTTGAACAAAAGAAAAAAAAAAGGCCACAAGAATTGCTGGCAAATATTTTGATGTTTCAATGAATCCTTTTTCACTGCAAAAATAAAACTTTACTAACATTACAAAGAGGAAGGGTGATTTTGTATCTTAAATAACCTCCGAAACCATGCACCTATTTGAAAAACATTTTCAGCATATGAAAGGTACATTCTCAGGGAGTAACAAAGGCTATAGTTCGAAAAGATTCGTTGAACCGTTCCTTTTTTATTTTAACTCAAAGCAATTTTTACATAAATCGTCGAAGATAAGGGTTTACAACACATATTAATGTTATACACTGCTCGACATTGAAAATGCAACACCAAGAAGGAGTGGTCAGAAATTCATGCAAATTTTACCGTAGACGCGCGTCACTGAGTTATGCAAATGATATGAAATGCGCAGCTCTCCGACGCACGTGAAGTAAGATATAAGAGAATGAAGTTGAAAAGTGGGCTATGTTCATGTTGGTTTTTCTGCAAGACTAATTATCGGAGAAATTTGGTTTTTGTCTCGAAGGATACGTGTGATAGAAGGAAATGCCACGCCGTCCTCAACGAAGACATTTCCAGCAAATAGACGACTTTACAAGGGGTATGGTAATCGGACTGAGAAGGGGAGATTGGTCCATACGTCAAATTGCAGCTGATACCCACATGGATGCAAGTACTGTGCATCGGCTGTGTCGGAAATGGTTGGAAAGAGGAAATGTAGCCACATTGAGGGGTGCAGGTGCAGCCAGAGTGACGTCAGACCGCTTGGATCGACGGATTCACCGACAAGCTGTGGCGGACCCGCAAGTCACTTGTACGTCTATTCTGCAGCACGTGCAAGATACCCTGGATGTTCCTGTGTCGACCAGAACCATTTCCCGTCGACTGGTTGCACGTGGCCTTCAATCACGGCGCCCGCTAAGAAGACTGCCATTGACCTCACAGCACAGACTCCAACGTTTGGAATGGTGCCGGACCAGAGCGACGTGGATGGCAGAATGGCAAACCGTAGTGTTCTCAGATGAATCCCGCTTCTGTTTGTCCAGCGATAGTCATCGCATACGTGTGTGGCGTCGACGTGGAGAAAATCGAATCCGGCAGTAACTGTGGAACGCCCCACAGCGCGACAACGTGGCATAATGGTTTGGCGCGCTATTGCATACAATTCCGTATCACCTCTAGTTCGTATTCGGGGCACTATGACGGCCCAACGATATGTAGATAATGTACTGCGGCCGGTGGCAATCCCCTACCTTCAGGGTCTGCCAAATGCAATTTTTCAACAGGATAACGCCCGGCCTCACAGTGCTCGAATTAGCCAACATGCTCTACGAGGTGTACAGATGCTTTCCTGGCCACCATACTCTCCTTACTTGTCACCAATCGAACATGTGTGGGACGTGATTGGACGCCGTTTGCAGAACCTGTCACTGCCTCGTTCAGAGGACGAACTGTGGCAAATGGTTGAAAGGGAATGGAGTGCCATCCCTCAGGACACCATCCGTAGGTTTATTGACTCCATGCCTAGACGTGTTTCTTCGTGCATCGCTGTCCGCGGTGGTCCTACTTCTTACTGAGCCCACGCCGTCCTCGCTCTAAATTTTGCTTATTTATTTTGAAATAAATATCACTTATTGTTCCATGCTGTCTCTGTCTTCTTACCAAATTTCATCAATTTCTGACCACTCCTTCTTGGTGTTGCATTTTCAATGTCGAGCAGTGTATAGCACTGGAAACCGAAAAATTTTCTGCTTCCCCTCAGTGGAGTTTTTGACCCGAAACTCTGCAAATAGATAACTTTTTCGTCTAATTTTTAAGACGGACACTTTTTAATTATCTCATACAATGATTTGTTTTTGTGATTTCTATAAACTTCCTAGAAGATCCTGGAAAAAAACGAACATGTACAAACCCAAAAGAAAAAACGTAAATTTACTTCATCGAGTTTAAACCTATTTTAAGCAAAATGGGGCAAAAAGGGGCATCTTTTTTTTTCAAATACTTTTTAAGGGAACCTTAAGCTTAATTTTGATACCCGAACTTACGTCCGGAAATGCCCGGAACCCATATAAAAACCTTTCTTTTTAAAAAATTTACTGAAAATAGAGCGATTTTTTTAAAGTTGTGTAAAACACTATTAAAAAAATATTTCTCGAAGCAAATTCTACATGGATTGCACATCATATTAAAGTACATACCTTCGTCTTCCATATTCATTAGTGTTATTCTATAATTTCGAAATAAGCCACCGAATACAGCGCATTGAATGTAAGCAACAAACGAAGCTTCCAGGAAAACAACAGCGCAGATTCCACATCGACTGAGTTTGAAGCATTCGTACGGGTCTTAATCAAAGTGGAAGGGGTTTTATGTTGCAGATTATGACGTAGTGTCTAATCAGTTGTCCGAAAATGAATAGAAGAGTTAGATTGACCATACTTTACATTTTCGACTTTTGGCCAGGATTTTCACTCAAATACTCCACTGTGCGGCGTGCAACCAGAAGTGGTGGGGGCTTGGGAGGTCAAATAATTGAGTTCACTTTTAATTTAACTAATACTTACTTTAATTATATAAATTAATTTAATTTTGTACTGTTCTTTATTTAATGACACTGGTGGAATTTTTCAGACAAGAGTATTGAACCGCAGGGGGGAAAAAAAAGAAAAGAAGATAAGACAGGAATACGACTAGAAAGATGAGAAAAAAAGACTGCGAGACAGAAGAAATTGCTCGCTAAAACCGGGTCTTGCTCGTTAGAAACGAATTCTGTTCCATAGACTTGACATAGATCCAACCAAATATTCTCATTTCCCTCGTTAAATCCGAGTTCTCGTTATATCCGAGCTCGTTATAAACGAGTTCGACTGTATTATGAATCCGAAATGGCTGTAATCATGCCGAAGCTTTTGAGTACCACTCCTTGTACAGTCGACGCTCGATATAACGACCGTCTCCGTCCTACAGAAAACGGTCTTTATAACGAGTGGTCGCTGTAAGAAGTAGAACATAGAGCATATTGGGATACAGTTGGGGGTTTTCTTACCGGTCGTTATATTGGGATGGTCTTTATAACGTGTGGTCGTTATAACGAGCGTCGACTGTACTTCGCTGAGAGGCCGACAGATGGCACCTGCAATCGGAAACGGTTTTCTTGGGGGCCCTAAGGGGTAGGGGGCCTTAGACCCCCAAAATTTTCAATTTTTTTTTTTACTCGATAAATATGTTTTTTAGTATTTTCAAATAAAAAAACCAAAAAAATATGTAAAAAATCATCGATAAGTTAACCCTTCACTGCACGGTGTGCCAGATCTGGCACAAATCAAAAAAACCCTCATATATTCCTATGATTTTTAAATGCAGTTAAACTTAGCTTTGTGCCCCTTCTGGAACATTGCTATAACAGTTTAGTGTGATTTTTATGCACTAGTTAGTTGCACTAGTCTAGGTATTACAGTTCTTGCTTTTGAAAGAAAGAGTGTCTGCATTTCCGTTAGAAGTGTGCTTAGTCATTATTTCCTTTGTTCTAAAAATGTTTAAATATACTTAGTGGAAAGTTTGTTTATACCACTTGTGGCACAAAACACATTGTAGATTATTACACTTATCGGTATACAAAGCATATGCTATGTGCTTTGTGCCATATATAGAACAAACAATTAAAACATCATTTTTGGTGCACATTTTTAAGATTAATTTTTTTCTTCATTTTTCCTGAACTCAGGGCTATTTAAAAGATAACAAATGATTTTTTTTATGAAAATATAAAAAATCGTGCAGTGAAGGGTTAATTTGGGACATAAAAGGTTAAAAAACGCAGTTACACTCCATCTTTGTTGATGTTGAGGTAAAAAATTAGTTTCGAGGTCTCCATTGGAGAAAATTTGAAATTTAGGTAATTAAAACGCAACTATAGGTCATTTTTGAGAACGTTAGGAAAAAGTTTTGAGTTCGGAAGCTCGCCCGCAAAATTTTAGAGAATGAAGTTCAAAAAACGGCATTTTTGACCAGTTTCAAACCAATGATGTGTTTGTGACTACTAGGGGTGCGACATCGAAGGCAAAACATCGATGTTTCAAGACATCGATGTTGGAAAATAAGGACATCGATGGTATTGATACATCGACCAAAAAACATCGATGTTTTCAAACATCGATGTTTCAAAACATCGATCTTTTTTTTTTAATTGCTTACACATTTAAATGTACAGTTATTCAGTTACTCCCCATTACAAGCGCCTCTTTATATCACTCAATTAGATATATCTTTTGTCTCCTGGAAAAACATCAACCGTAATGATATCGATGTCAATTAAGAAAACTTTTTTCAGTGAGATATATACTGCAACTGTTGATTAACTGTGTAACTTTTTTTTGTCGCATATTTTTATAAAACTTTTTTTGCTGAAATGTAAAACATCATCGAAAAAAATATCAAATGCAAAACAACGATGTTTAAAAATCATTGACAGTAAATCATCGTTAGTTATAAAAAAAACTTTTTTTCAATTTGGTAGATATTGCAACTAGTGGTTAAAGAAAGATGAATCTTTTTTATCGCATATTTTTATTGTTTTTTGCTGAAATGTAAAAAGGACATCGAAAGAAGAAAAAAAAAAGAACATTGAACGCGAAACAACGATCATTAAAAGACATTAAAAAAAAAAAAAAAACGGCGAAAGCAAATTAGAGATGTTTCAGAAACATCGAGAGCAAAACATCGATAATAATCATAGAATTTTTTTTCCAATGAGGTTAATATTGCAACTTCTGATTAAAGATGAAAACTTTTTAATAAGTATGCTTATCGTATATTTTTCTTTGGCTTTCTTTGCTGGAATATAAAACATCGACATCGAAAACAACATCGAACCCAAAACATCGATGTTGAAAAACATCGACCCTCAAACATCGATGGTAAAAGCATCGATGTTCTAACAAAAACATCGATGTTTCCAAAACATCGACATCGATGTCGCAGGCCCTAGTGACTACACAAAACATTTTTCGAAATTAAAATCTCCCTCCCCCAAAAAAAAAAATCAGGGTTATTTTTGATGACTTGGGGGATATGTTTATCGACTTTCCCGGACTTCTTTTGAAATACTACCCCTAAAAAGAGCAAATTTAGACGATCTTTAAAAACGTAGAGGGGAACAGTAGGCCCTCCACTAGATTTTTTTTTTTTTTTTTTTGATTTTTTCTGCAATTGAAGTTCGAAAATTCCAATGGTTTGCTACTTTCGATGAAGTTGGAGGGACGGGAATCGGTTTGAGACTGTTTCCGGGAATATTCTCAAAATCAACTCACAACGCAAGAGTAGGGCATCTTTAATGACGTCAAGGTAAGGATTAGTGCAGAATCTACCAAACATTATTCGAAATTGTTCCAAAAGGGTTACGAGTGCGACCCATAGGTTGGGAATCACTGTTTTACAGATTGTCTGAGCAACAACAATGAAACAAAGTAGCAAATAAAATAAATTGATTTTATTACTACATTTTTTATTTATTGTTTGCAAAATTTGCAGGTCCGTCATTTAGGGGGCGGGGAGGTCAATTGCAACCCCCCCTGACTTTGAGAAATTAATGTATCTATACTAATAATATAAAGCTGTAGAGTTTGTTTGTTTGTTTGCTTGAACGCGCTAATCTCAGGAACTACTGGTTCGATTTGAAAAATTCTTTTTGTGTTGAATAGTCCATTTATCCAGGAAGGCTTTAGGCTATAGGAGTTATTGTTATAACTAAAAATAATAATGTAAAAAACAATAAACTCTACGAAAATAATTAGTTTCCTCTCTTCTCGAGAGATGGCGCTCATAAAGAGTTGCTAATCTTTTGCAACTGTGGAGGCGCCCTCTACATTCAATGGTTGACAATCAAGCAGTTGCTCTTGCCTTTTAATGTGGATTAGTTTCCACTCTTCTCGAGAGGTGTCGTTCCTTAAGATTATTTTTTCAGCAACTGTGTAGAGAGCGCTGCTTGACAATTGGTCTAGCTTCGAGAGTCTTGCCTCTTGCCACATGGCTCAGATCACGAAATGGTTTTCGTGTTTTTCTTTGATCTTCAGGTATATAATTTGTCTTGTAGGATTTTTCTGTGAACT
>JAXGGA010018559.1:0-21840 GCA_038373865.1 Uloborus plumipes | reverse complement strand
AAATAATTCAAAGGAAAAAAATATTCTTTGTAAAACAACACAAAAAAAATCTATTATGCAAAAAAAAAAAAAATCAATTAAAAGCTAAAATATTAATAAAAATGCTTGAGTTGCAGAT
This sequence comes from Uloborus plumipes, assembly GCA_038373865.1. NCBI lineage: Eukaryota > Metazoa > Arthropoda > Arachnida > Araneae > Uloboridae > Uloborus > Uloborus plumipes. The sequence continues at coordinate 21,722 of JAXGGA010018559.1, read as the reverse complement.
TATTTTATTTGCAAAAATTACAATGCCAGTGCTGAAAATTATTAGAAAAAGGCATTTATTTGTCTAGCTGTGATTTAAAAGTTTTGTTATGAGCAAAGCAGTTTTTACAAACATTCAAATCAGTACCTTTTAGGATGCTGTCGTATATATTCTGGTTTCAAATCTCCAGTATTTTTGGTGGCTCTTTCCAGTATAGTTTTAATCCAGTCCCAAAGTTTCCATTATTGTTTCATACCGGCTTCAGAATTTCAAGTATGATCGAAAGCTGGTATAAAAATTTCTGATCTGGATTTTTACTAGTTTCAAAATTTCCAGTACGTTTAAAACCACTATAAAAAATCACAGTTCAAATCGATACCAGTTTCAAAACTTCCAGTAAGATTTCATACCGGCTTCAAAATTTCAAGTATGATCGAAAGCTGGTATAAAAATTTCCAATCTGGTTTCTTACTAGTTTCATAATTTCCAGTACGTTTAAAAACCACTATAAAAATTTCCAGTTCAAATCGATACCGGTTTTGAAATTTCCGGTACGATTTCATACCGGCATTAAAATTTCCAGTATGCTTTTCTTGTTTCCAGTATATATAATACTGGATCTGGTATTATTTTGATACTGGTTTTTGGAATTTTTTCCAATAGGGGTTGGCTGTATAATTAGATGCGGACGGCAAAAAGCCGCCTAGGTACCAAGTGATATTACTTTAGGACTAGTAGAACAAAAGCTATGAGCAAGAAAATATTTAGGAACCACTACCACATATAAAATGCTACGTTCAAGGTCGAAGTTTACCGGTCAAAACAAAAGATTAAAAATATTATCTTTTTTTAATTAATTCACAAAGCTACTAGCTATAATGAGCTTGCTTTAGGTAATTAATTAAAAAATTTCGAGTTTTGTCAGAATTATAATTTTTTCACAACTTAGGGAAAAATAATTCTACGATTAGAGTTCAGGGACAAAATGCAACATTCTATCTTTTTGATAAAAACAAAAACGAATGCACACTTTTCTCTGCGCATTAACTCAGTCATAACATACCGTCTTCAGAGGGGGATGCTTTTAAAGTCTTTGCATTTATATAAACTACTGTATTAGGATTGGTAATAATGTTAAAACCTTGGCCTTCTCTTGAAAGAAATGCTAAAGCGTCACAAATTATTTCCGGGTAGCCATCCGATATTTCACTTGTTTCCATCATTTTCCTGTTAAAATACTTTATCTGCGTTAAAAGTTTTCTGATTTGCTGCATGAAAACAGATTTCTCTCTGTTGTGTAAAAAAAAAAAAAAAATAGTTTATCTACCAGTTTCAAAATGTTGTCAGCGTTTTAATATACCGCTTCGCCTTCAACGTATAATTCTGATGAAAACAAAATACTAAATACAAACGTTAAATTTTTTCTGCAACTGGTAGATAAACATTCTTCTTTCTATACATAGAAATCGACTTCCATTGATTCAGTCTGTGCAATGATATATGGTCCCTAAAATGGACGAAAAATGGATGTTTTAGCATATCTTAAAAACTACTGGGTATTTTGAACTCCAATTTTGGATTATCTTTCAAAACCTCGTGTATAGATTGTTTCTCCATCAAAATATAGTATGGTTCCAGATTATCATTTTTTCAAATATTAATTTCAAAATTCATAAAAAATTCAAACTTTCATCAGAGAGGGGTAACGCAGATAAAGGAGCTTTTTATAGTTGGGTTGGTTCCTACTTTGATATAAAAAAGCAATCTTTGTCGTACCTAATGTGTATTATGTATTATATGAAAGTATCAAACATATTTTTAACATTACAGGATGATTTTTTTCTCAGTTCAATTGTGACGCAATGGTTAGAGCAAATTGAACACCATTTGGTGTACAAAGTTAAATGATGCGACTGATTACAAATATATGATAAAAAAAAGGGAGGTTTACATAGATAAATTTAAAGTTGATGCCAATTTTAATATGAAGATGGCCCCTTAACAAAAGTTTTTCAACATAAATTTATAGAACACATTATTCCTGAAAAATTAACGCTTTACACGTGTTTCTAGGGTTAATAGTCTTCGAATATGAGTGAGTTTTTCTTTTTTTTTCTATGACTGTACCAGCTTTTTTATTACGCAGACTTTTTTCCTTCCATTCTCAATTAGTTTGACATTAATAAATCACAATAGAAATTGAATTCGTCAAAGGGAAATTCAATAATCTGCCACAGGTGTCAACCATGAGGGTTTTAATCTTTTTACAAGAAAACGAGATTCAAATTTTTAGAAATGCATCACTTGGCGCCTTTTACCTATTACGACAGTCGAAGAGAGAAAAAAATACAACAGGTGAATGACGTTACCGACGCTTAAACTTAAAATAATCATTTTTAAAAAAGTATTTTTTTTTCAGATGATGTTCATGCATGTTATTCTATCACATAAAAATGTAATTATTAACTCGAATAGTTCGCTATTGATAAGCAATAAAAAAAGTTAAAATTGCAGTACTTAAAATTTTACAATTCATGGTACTTAGTTTTATTTCATTTAAAAAATCTATCTTACAGTGTACAACGCTGCATTACACTTACTAATCAAAGGCTTAATTCGTCATTTCCAAACAACTCACACGTTATTGCATAATCATGCTTCAAGAGTTTTGGTCTGTCTATTCGTGATAAACTGTCTTCACCATAGCTAAAACATGTATAATATCAAATTTACAGTAGCGACACATCATTAAAACTTCAGAAATGAGAAAAATATCAACTTTGAACAGAAACAAGCAGTATGTTTTACACAAAATAATTTGGGCAATTCCACGGCAGCAGACGCATCAAATTTTCACAAAACAGCCGATAAAAACTGTAAAAATATTAAATCCTTCTTCTTTTGCATTAACTTCATGAAGACCATGGTCACAACGCAGTTTAATTCCGAAGATTTACGGAAAAAATATTTATGCAATATTTTTTCCCTCAGAAACAGGCTTATCTCGTAAGAAACGTCCTTTCTAGAGCCAGAAAACATCATATAACAATCGTTTCTGGAAGTTTTCAAAAATTATTTGAATTTTATCGAAGTAGAGTTTATGCTCTTTGTAAAATCCACGCAACAAAACAAGGGCCTATCATATTTGGAGTCCATTTCATAATAGCATTGCGTTTTAAGCCTTGATTTTAAGTTGTGCTGTTTTTTGAGACGAGCCACTATTGTTGCCGGTGAAGGATATCAACATATGATTCTATATTCAAACGACTTTGAATAAGCAGTTGCCTGCTTACACCATCACATTCCGAGTTGGCTCTCAGAAAAATATATTTTTTTTTTTCGCGATGAATGGCTTGTTTTCGCAAATCGGAAGAATCATGGCGCCAGCCATCCAAATTAGCTCTTTTCATCAGAAAGTATATAAAATTGAAATCGAGATTCAAAGGAAACCAGTTTCTTTCAGCGAATTCCAGTCTACGATTTTTATGAAGTTTTGTAATTGGTGGGCGTAACAGTAGTTAAGCTTTTCTAATATTGAAATCTTTTGCTCCTGCCTGCATTGCTCGAGAAGTGCATAGTAAGTTGATTCCTGTTTTGGTTGAGTAAAACTTTTTTACTTTTCCTTACGCTAACTCGCCGGTCAATTGCGCATTTAAGACCTATGGCAAGAACCTCGCACCTGTTTGCTTTTTCTTTTTATATTCATTTGGAATCTGCAAAAATTTTTAAATTACTGCTTTCTGCTTAGTTTCCTTACAATTTTACTCCCACTCATTCCCCTTGCTGTAAGCAATAATTTTATCCTTTATAAGTTTAGGCAGCTGCGAGCTGTTTGGGCAGTATTAGCGGCGTCGCGTAGCTTTCTGTGGCCAAGGGCAAATGCAAAATTTACTACCCTTCTGAAAAGTATGATAATTTTACACAAATGAAATATTTTAAAACTTATAAAATATTCAGCTATAAAGCGCCCCCTCCCCCCTCCCCACCGAGTGAAAAAAAATATTTTTCTTATAAACTAAAGAAGAGGATTAAATTGCAACAATATTATTTAAATTTTTGAAAAGCAATTATTGTTAAACATAACATCCTTAATGAATCTTATTACATTTTTATTCTTCATGTTTTATCACAATCCATTTTTCAGACTTAAGCACTCATATTCAACTAAATGTCTTGATTTGTTTATAGTAGAATTTCAGTTATGCTAACGAAAGAATGTGAGGCTTGGGGAATTAATCCAAATTAATCGTCTTAAGACCGGCGTTTTTTTTGGAACTCGTTAACATTAAACGTGGTGTGGGTACAACTTTTAGAATATATCCCCCTCGTATCTAATGTTCCTAAAGGTACTTGTTATTTTAAATGATATATTAACAATATAAGTGAGTTTCCCATTATGTTAGACATGCAATGCCTGCAGAAGCGGCCTTAACATTGCAGTAATAAGGAAATGCGCGTGTGTGCTATCCTCTCCCCTCCATACTTGGGGGAAGACACCACTAGGCTCAGAAATAATAAAAATCGGTTTTTCTCCCATATTACTTTAACTAATTAACTAACACATTGGTTACATCTTCTCCGTATATATGGGCGAACATGTCACAATTAAATGATTTATTTTAACATTCATTTAGTTTTATACGAAGAGAATTAACTTGTATGTGTTACGGACAAAACCCGAAGTTGGACAGTTCCCTAATTGGCCAGATATTTCGCGAAATAGCCAATATCGCCTCAAAATGATCGGCCAATGTCCGATCTTTTCTTGATTGCGGGGTTCGGCCAGTCAGTTCGCAAAATGGCATGGGGCAATCGGCCAAAGTCAGAAGAAAAAAGTCATAAGAAAATTTTGTGTGTTTGTATACCATAATGCTCCACTGTGGCAGTTATGATAAGCACATCATAACTGCCACAGTGAAGTTTTTTTTATGAATCCTTCCTTCTAAGGCGCCTAGAATCGTTCTTCGGAACATAGGCCAAGAAGGTATGGTGGCCCTAGGCGGGCTGTAGTCGGAAGGGAGAAGTTTTGGTGAGTAGGGATTTCCCAGTACCAGAAAACTCCTGGTCTCTTGCGAAATTTTCCTCTCCTTTGGAGAAAACAAGCAAACAAACATAAAAATAATCACATTCTCTACTGAATTAGTTCATTACAGAAAATTTATGAGTATTATCATCTGTTACAACAAGACGAGCTTTTACTGTGGCATTTCGAATTGCACAACAGTTTGCTATTTTTACATCTATAGCGATTTGTTGAGCACTTGATTGGTGCAACTGTATCGAGTATAGCCTTGGCCGCCGCGCCGGTCATCTATTGAGAAAAGGCAACGGTTCGCACTGATTTTTCTTCGGTGGCCACGAATGCTAATGCAAGTAGTTTCTCTTGCAAAATGGAAAACTCACTTCTGGAGTACAGTTGTTTAAAAACACCATGCTCCTGTTCCTAGCTTGTAGAAAGCACCCTTGATGTTCATGACAACTGCTAGGACGCTTCGTGGATCACCGCGACCTCTGTCAACATCTGGAATGCATATGCGTACATTAGCTATACGTCCACTACCAAAGTCTTGTTTCAGTGCATCGAATATTAGCAGAAGAGTTCAGGGCACTTCGGGAAGTGACAGGCTAAAGTCGCTTATACGCAATTCATTTCCAGTACATCGGACATTGTCCACACGCACCGGTAAATTCGGGAACTGGTCGGACTGCCGGCTTTGGGTGTAACATATACATAACCAATTAAATATTGAAGAATATTTTTTTTCTTTTATAATTATTTTTTTGTGATTTTGTTATTTCAATCTTCAATGTACAAGTCAAAATTTTTTTAAATGGGGCAACTTCCTCCGATTTACCTGTACTAAAGTTACAAGTTCTAAAAACGCAGCCTTTGAAGTCTTAAACGAAATTTTAGGCCATTCTTAGTAACCATAGAGGAAACAATGGTGAGAATTTTTTTTTCGAAACTGAAAACAACATTGGGATATTTTAAGAAAGAAAAGTTTAGATGCTCTTCCGTTGTAATTTCTAAAAGCAAAATTTGAACCTATGCTTAGTGACGTTAAGAAAGTGGTGTGTGTTTGACAGTTCTTTCTGCAAATTTTCGACATTGAAGTCCGGAAAAAGCAGTTGTAAGATTGTTACTGTCTATCATCGAAATTGAAGTCATATGCACCGTTCCCTGAAGTTTTACGAAATTGACGTGTTAAACACATGGCTTGTTTTTTTTTTTTTTTTTTTTTTTTTTTTTTTTTTTTTTTTTTATTTAAGCTGGGAGAACATGGGGGTTGGAGCTCGAAACTTCTTTCTAGACTCTTTTTTGGAAATAGAAGTACATTTTAGAATGTCAATGAAAAGGAAATTATCCAGAGCTCCCAGTGGATAACTTTTTAAACCGAAAATCAATGCTGTGTCTGGGGATTTTAGCAAGCCTCCCTACGCCCCCCAGCCAATTTAACTGAAGATTTGAAAATTTTATTTTGAGCTATCTTTGATGACGTTAACGGAAAGTTCAGGAAGCACGTATTGACTCAAAAATTATTTTCTTATAAACGCAATTTTAGGTTGCATAATGAGGATTTTTTTTTTTTTTTTTTTGAAAAGGATAGGCAAACTTCGTTGGTTTTTCTTTTCTTTTTCTTTCCTTTTTTTTTTTTTTGATGTTAAGTCATAAAATTTATTATGTTTCGTGGCGTTAAAGTTACCATGACTTATCCTTTCCCTATTTAGTAAGTGGAAATCGTCCTCATGCAGCGTTCAATCACCCTCTGGAAGAAAGCTAAACCAGTTGAATTCCTCCTCGACTGTTAGAAAAATGTGCAAAGAAAGTTTAATTTTAAAATAATGTCTTTTACTGATTTGTTTGGTTTATAATTAGAGTCCTATTTTTGTACTTCTGGATAAGAAATCAGAAGTTTCGCTCTTTTCAGTGCTTTTGTGGGTGCGTTTTTCGAATAACCACTACGAGTGTCTTATAAAAGAAATAATTTTAAATTTTCGGTTTCTCGCACTTCATCTATGTCAAATATTTTTCTTGGTCCCTAGGACTTCGAGATAACGAGAGTCGACAAAAAACCATTGTGCATCGTATTTAACTTATCAACTTTCAAAAAACTTATTTTGTATTTAAAAAAAAACATTTTGTACGTGGTGCAGGTGTGACCATACAGTCACACCAGCAAAATTGATATGTCAAATTACAGAACATTAAAAGAGAGTATTACAGTACTCGTAAAGATAGAGAAGATTAAAAACTAAATAAAAATTAAATATTCTATTGGGAGAAATAATAACAAATAATTGTAAATGCTCTAAGAAACAAAATTAAATAAATGAAATAAATAAATAAATAAACTATCTTTAGGTCTATGGAATTGGTGCTATTACGTGCGATAATTTTTATTAACAACACAAAAGGAAGTAAAAAAGTGAGACATGGGAGTCTTACCGTTCTTTTTTATTTGAAAAATAAAAAGATCTTTTTATTATTTTATGTAAATATTTTTAATATCAAACATGGCAAAATTTAAAAATTTCTTCTTCAAGTAAATTTAAACGATTCAAAATGATTTATTTCTTTGTGAAACCATATCCAAGGGTAGAAGAAATAGCGATAAACATTAAATTTTATTGGAAAACAAAATCGAAAAGCTCTTTGTGCAATGCAAATTACGAAAACAAGACAACATGCGTGAATTGAAAGCGACGATGTTCTTTCGGTTCAAATGGTGAAAAGCAAATAAAAAAGCTTCTGTACGTGACTAAACTGCGTTATCAGTTATCAAATCAAATAATTGATTTCGAGAAACGACTGACAGGCGATTTAATATGTTTCATATTTATTACATGATAAGTTGCTCCACAGGAAGCTGAGTAATTTTCGTGGGCGGAGATCATCGGCTTGATTCGTATAATTCATATATGTAAAGAAAATGGGGTGAATACTTTCAGGAAGATGCGTTGATTTTCTTTGATGAAAAATAGAGTGAATAACAGCGAAAGAAAAAAAAACGGTTCAAAAGGTCTGTGAATGAAGATGAAGATAGCAATGTTTTACATGCAAAATTTCACACACATACACAGGCATATTTATATAGGGTATAAGCAGGAAAAAAATGTCCACTTGAAAGGGCTCTAGGATACGTTCTGTTGTCCCGAGTGAGATAAAATTTGAGCTACAGATAATTCAAATGATGCGTTTGATATTTATTTAATAAAATTATCTAGTAGAAAAAAAGCACCGATAGGTGCCACTGTAAAAAGAAACATTTAGGGCGTTATAAGTAATAAATGATTAAAATATATTTATAAACTTCCAAACATCATACCTGGCCAGTTTTCTTACCGAAAAAAAATTGTCCTCTATTGCTAATCACTGTGAGTCTACTGACATTTTAAGATTATGGCGCCGAATGCTGTCCTTCAGATTGGGCAGATACCAGGGCGGTTTCGAACAATTTTATGTTGATTTTTTTGAATTGTTTACTATTTATGGCGCAAAAGAAGATTGCTGTGTACATCGCCATCTATCGGTGGTTTTTTGAATTAACATAGTATTAAGTTCAAACGAATCCATTGAGTTATATGCAACTCAAACTTTTTCTTTTACGGAAAAAATCAGAATGTAGTGACGTGAGGATGAACCATATCTCATCTACATATATATAGGCAGCTGTACACTGTACAGCATATTTCTTACGCAGAACCGTTTTACATGTGCTAATGCTGTTGATACGGAATTTCACAATTTTTTCCAGTTTTCATTTGAAGCTATTAAGCAATTTTACAAATTGCGTTCATACTGGTTGAGAATCAGAAAAGTTTTACCAACTTTCAACTCTTCGACATGGTCGTACCTGAGCGGTGGCAAAATGGGTGCCTACGTAGGGCACCACAGAAGGAAGAAGTATGGAAGAGACAACTAAAATGGGGAAGGAGAACATAATTAAAAATATTTAACAAGCGGGCGTAGTAAAGTCAAAAAGTTCGAGCTCAGTGACATATACTTAACGTGGACACGAAGAAAAGGTCGTTCTGTGAGAAAATGTAAAAAAAAAAAAAAAAAAAACTCTTTAGAAGAGGGTAGAATGTCACAAATGAACCCAGAATTTCTAACAATACTCTTGTAACATATCAGAATGTGTCAGTTTCGAATTCATGATCGCTAAAAATTGATTTTTTTTTTTGCAAAAAAAAAAAAAAAAAAAAAAGTTTTCTAATACAAGGAAAAAAAATCCTTGAGAATGAATGTTTTTCTTACAAAATGGTAGTTGGTGCTGGTAGAGTAAAAAAAAAATCTTGCTATGGGTAGCAAAAATAGTATTTGTTACGGCGAATGAAAAATTTTGTTTCAAAACGCATACGTAGCAACAAGGGTGGCAAGAAGCTTCAGACAGAGATTTTCAAAACGGTGATAGGGAATTACAGAACAGGGGAATTTTGAAACAAGGAGTTTCAAAAAGGCAACAGGGTAGGGGAGAGTGGTAATGAATGGGCCACTTTTTGGTTTTGAATTTTTGTAATTTTTTCTAACACTTTGTTTTAACTCTAAATTGGTGTTTTAGTTACTTTACTTATCTGGCTATCTAAAAAAGTCATAAAAGTTGGATTAGCACCTGTCTATAATGAATTATAATAGAAAATAAAAATTTTGAAATTTGGCCCATACAACCCCACCCATGGGGTTGAATGGGCCATCGAAGGTAATGAATGGGCCACTAAATGAATTCAATGAAAACATGTGGATTTAATCTTTTATTTGTTGAATATGACAAAATAAATGTGGCATTTGACATGATGATACAAAATCATACTGATTTAAAATTATATAAACATCAAAACTGATGCAATTAAAATAAAACTGATGCATACCAATTGTAGCAGAAAAATGACTAAATAATGAGATTGTAAGAAGTAAATAACATCAAAAATATATAAAAAAAATAACAAATAATACACACTATTATTTAACAAAATTTATATATCTCAAAAATAATATTAAAAATCACTTTCAAAAACTTCATCTTCATTTTCAAACTTGTCAAAATTCAAAAATTTTTTTTTTTTTAATTTACTAGACATCGGGAATAAGAAATATCTAACTTAAGTTACCAAAAAAGAAAATGAAATTATACTGTGAGGAATATAATATGAAGGAGAGAGGGTGGCTTTTTCAAGCCACGCACTGCGACCAGAGGTCTATTGTACTATAGGAATATAATATAGATCTGCAAATTATATTTAGAAGTTACTACAAACCTATTTTGACGACAGTTATCTTTATCTATGACAGTCAGTTGTGTTTCATATTAATGCGAAATTCCAAAGAAAAGGAAGAAAAACAATATTTAGGTGGCCCATTCATTACCATGACATAGTGGCCCATTCAGCCCCACCTATACTTTTTGAATACATTTAGGTTTTTTGAGTACATTGAATTTAGATAACATCAAAATACATCTTAAGATTAGTTTATAGATATGGAAAGACTAGCTTATACATATGTATGCAGTGAAATACTTGGTACATTTTAGCTGGGAAATGTTTTACTAAAAAGGGAAAAACTTACTTTTCAGTCAGATTCTTGACCATGCCCCTCTAGTTTGAAAATGGCTCAGAGCAAACGAATGAAAATTGGATGAGTTTAGTAGAACAAATAGTTACATCTATTGGTGGCATCAAAAAAAAAATCATGCAAATACTTTTTCATATTTTGTTAGTGGCTCATTCATCACCATGGCCCATTCATTACCACTCTCCCCTACTTCAAAAAGGAAACAGGGTGATTCATCCTGCCAAAAAAAAAAAGATAGTTTTAGCTATCAATCAATTTTTAAGGTGCAAAGGAAGGATTTTTAAACAAATCTTTATCATCTATGGGAAGACGCACAGTAAAAAATAATGACAGTAGCTTTGCAGCAAAATATACTTGTAAAGAAGGGGCCAACATATCTTTTGCTGTAATATTAGGAGACATTTCAATTTTCACATTCAACATCGATTCCGTAAATTTTATAGTAGTTTCTGTTCTCACATGAAATAAATGCTCCTTTGATTTTTTTTCGTTACACGAGGAAACGTTTTGTATTTTAAAGAAACATCTGACACGCAAAAAAAAGGGGATAACTCATAGCAACTGCTATTAGCCAAAATATCTGTCATCAGCAACAGCCAATACCTTTCGTGGTAGTGGCACCCCCACTTCATAGTAATTATTGATAAAAAAACTATGATACGACAACAACAGCAGCCATTTCATTTACCCATTAATGCCTAGCGTCCCTTTTTAGGGACGGTCCAAAAAAGGGTCTGAATTTCCCCAAAATGAACATTGCAACCAAATAATAGTGTTCAATTAGTACCTTGGTATTATTTCAATTCGTTATTAACAGATTGCAGCATATAACCATTGTAAAGTGTGTTCTGTAGCAGTTTTAATATGATCTTTATCAAAAATTACATCGTTCGCAATCTCAAGAAAAAAAGCTAAGTTTTCAAAGTTATTCCCAGCTTTCCAGTTTATGTGAATTGCTGATTTAATTTCTTCTTATAAAATTTCTTTTTAAATATTATATCGTAGGCAAAAACTTTTTTTAATAGAACAAGTATGTACCCTCTGGGGTCTATCGTAACTTTTAAGGGAAGATTTTTCTTTCCTTTATAAAAAAATTATTTCTTACAAAATAATTTTTTAAATTATTTTCCCTGTCTATTAAACACTGTTTATGACCTATTTACAAAATATCTTTGGAAAAAGAAAAGTCAGGCATTAATGGGTTTAGGTATTCTCCATATCAGTCAATAGAGATTTATCAGAGCACGATACCAACTAGTGTCTAATTAAGTGAGTTTAATAAAAGTCACCTGAGATCGATGTAAAAATTTCACATGTACTTTCAGAAAAACGAATTTTCATTTTTTACGGCATGTAGCGGTTTAATCGTACTTACAATTTCCATATGTATATATATGCCACTTATATAACAGAAACCGTAAATATACGCTACGTATATTTTTGGTGATATTTACGCCACTGCATAAACAGCACCCCACAGATTCCGCAGCACGGGGAGGGGGGGGGGGAGGACGCTTGAGGTTTGAGGATGCACGACCCAGAAACTGTAGCACAATGGTTTTCAATGAATACATAGTTTTTGAAGTTAAACAAATATTTTCTCCTAAATCAATGTCTGTCTTAAGCTTTTTGAATGAAATCTACTTTTTAATCGAAATTGCGATTTTTATCATCTTTAAGAAAAGTTAATGGTTTTCTAAATGTCACCCGAATATCTCTTACCATAATATGTTCCTGTTTCATATATGTGTTTGTATATATATAAATACAATGTATATTGTATTTATATATATCTGTAGCGCTTTGCCTTCTTCCGTTATTCCATTGTTAGATTGAGAAAAATTTCTATTGTAAAGCTGATACTTTAAAGAATAATTTTGTTTAAAATATCTAAATTTAATTTTATTGTCAGTTATTTTGTACATCATTTTTTTAAAAAAATAGAAACAAAAGAGGAGAAAAAGCTATTACTGTGCCAAAAAGTATTACGTGATTTTATGCAATTATAAAGCATCGAAGTTCAAGGAAAATCATCTGTTTAAACATATTAAGAAAATTCATTTATTTCCTTTAAAACGCAAAAATGAACTGGGAGAAACTTGACTTAAATCTCATTACAGCAAACTAAAAAGAAGATTTTTCTAAATCTTTAACGTTATTATTTAATGTCAAAGTTGAATATGTATAAATGAATGTTACACAAAAAAAGTCCTTGCACTTTAACCTTTTGAATAAATAACTAAAGTTTTGCATGTATTTATCAATCTGCGTACATTGGTAAAAAGTCATTTGGAAAAAGAAATGTCTACTTAGTAACAAAATATTTGATTCAAACATAAAATAAATCCAATCGTTTAGTTCCTTAAATAATGCCACAACATATTTAAGCGAGTTCTAAATTCCAGGTATTAAAATATTTATGAAATGATTACGATAATCGGAAAAAAAAACTCATTCACTTATCTCTTTTTGGTAATGCTAATATCAATGAAATTAATCACAGATTATGAAACACCTGATCGCTGAATATGTTTCAACATCGTATTAATATCAGTGCTTTGGGATCTAGTCCTTAAAGGTAATATGCCACTGCATTACCGGAGCTGACTCATCCGGTATTTTGGTTCCGAAAGGTCAATATTTTGGTTCAAAAAGAATTTCTGGTGATTTATTTCAAGGGCCAAATTTGGCTAAAAATTGATACATTTTACCAAGTTTGGCGGCTTTTGCAGTTAGGTTATTACTGTCGCGTAACCATTATTTTGGTCACGTGATATCTGTAATGACGTCATCCACCCGACAACAGCCACCCCAACCTTTTGGCAAACATAAATACATATACAAATACTTAGGGTCGGATTTTTGTAGTATAGATTTTGATTTTTACTGTGTTTAAAAAGTGACCAAATACTGGCACACACTAACCAATTACTGGGCGTAAGTGGTCAATTACACTCAAAATCTTCTTTTTTGAATACTATTGAAAGTAATTTGAAAAATAGTTGATATAACAGAAAAATGATTAATTATTATTAACTTTTCTAGTTTAAATGACAGATAGAAAACTTTTCCATTTTTTTCCTGCTACATAGAACACATAGAAACTTCCACTAAATGTTTAGTTATTGGCGGATCACCCTATATAAGTGGAACTGACTCATTCGATATCTTTGCTCCTAGCACGTGTGATACCATAACTATATGTACGAAAACTACGCTGAATAAAACTTGTGTATAAGCTTCAGATATGTTGTTTGATTGATTCTTGACTATTTTAGTCAGAAAAGGTGCTTTCTGAAGTGTTGGCATCCTGTTTTATGTTGTGGCACCTAGATCGGAGGGGAGACATTACCACAGGAATTCGAAGACAAGTTTTTCCACGTTTTTGTTCTTCGATACGAAAATAAACTAAGAAATTAATTTTGTCAATAATTTTCAAGGCCAAGCGTAGAATAATCACACCTGACAATAATAACGAAACTGACGGTAATATTTTTCAGAGAAAATTTTCGACATAACTATTAAATAATTTACCACGTAAATAACTCAATATATTCTCCTTTTAATCCTAACGATTTCTAATTCTTCTTTAGCAATAAATCAATCACCAAAAGTAATTGAATATCGGTAAATATACTCTCATTAATTCATATCTCATTCAGGTTTGAGTCCATCACTGTCGTCTGCGATATTTGATGAGCTACATTAATCTCTCATGCAGTATAAAGGCTTAGAGAATTGAATACCTGGCATTTTCCAGTTCATTTCCTACAACTGAATAATTTGGTTCAATAGTCATTGAGCAGATCAGTGACAATTCTTTTCAGGAAATTAAATAAGGACAATGACCAGTGATCGTTGCACTCAATAGGGACAAAGTCTTCTTCTGTTAGAAAAGTTTGAGGCGCTTGTGTCTCGATAGACTATTAAATGACAATGAATTTACTTCATTTCGCTTTTTTTTATATTGTGCTATATAAAATATGTTCAATAATGATACATAAGATTTTAGTGCTACAATTTGACTAATAATTTTCAACCCTTTTTCCAATGGAAGTGACATATTTTGCAAAAAAGAGTGAATCTTTAAGAGTTAATGTATTTAAAAGAATGATTTCAAAAAATCAAAAAGTACACAAAAAAGGCTATATTAATCGATACTTTCCTGCAACATACACAAAGACAGTATCTTGGAAGTTCAAAAAGAAAATGATTTTTTTAAAGAATTTAGATTATTAAAACATTTACCACAATATTGCTCTAATTAATGAATTGGCAATGCTAAAAGTTCTCCTAACACGTTAGGAGCGCATGAACTCTTGGAAGTACGGCCACAGGTTCACGTAGCGGGCGGCTGTCCTCTTGGGGAAGAACTTTAAATTTTCACAATTGAATATTTAAAAAAACAATTTTTACATTCCCCCCCCCCCTTTATCTACATTAAAAATGGATTGGAATTGGTAAGTTAGACAACAAAAAATTTTTCAGCCCGATGATGGTTACCATTGTCATGAGGTCAGCATTGAACGTGTTAAGAGTAGCATTAACAAATTGAAGCGTATTCATATGGATATTATTCTATACATTAAAGATTTTCAAAACTGTACACATTATCCCAAGTACAAAAACGAACAAAAGAAAAAAACAATAACTAACTACCATATGCGAAAAACGAATTAAACCCGTAAAAGATAAGATTTAGCATTGCATTAGACTCAATCATTATTAATTACGGCAAAATATTTCGGTTTCATTTTAAAGTTTCATCATTTTAAATGAAGTTATAGTTTGTTTCATTTGTTTGAAATTTCAACCCATACTCTGTCGTTCAGTGTCTTCCACGACAGAAAACTACTATAACCTTAATGTTACTCAACCTGATGTACGTACTGTAAAGAATGGAATAATTAATAGTAACTATACAGAGTGAGTCTGAACAAGACGAGATAACTCTACTGGGTGATAGAAAATAGATAAAAAAGCAAGAATCAACTGATTATTATAGGTTGCAAACACAATGCTAACTCGCTACAAGCTCAGGAACAGACGATTGCGAAACAGGTCGCAAATTTGAAAAAACAAAAATGATTTTCTACAGCATTATTGTTTTAAGACAGGTTTAAAGAAGTTTTTAACATCTCCGCCCTGCAGCTTAATTATTTGCGTTGCAATGATCATAAACCGCTTATCTCAACGACAAGCCATTCCAACTATAGATGTATCTGGTACTGTTTGACCGATTGCTGCGTTTTCGTTGTGAAGCGTGTATTAGAAATAGAAGTCAAAACTTTAACTTAAATTAATAACTAAAATGTGGTTTGAAATTGTCTTTGTCATTTATGACCTGTTTGGCATCCACCGGTTTCTAAATTTGTGTGCACGTAGCGTGTCAGCATTGCGTTTCTGATCATAAATTTTATATCAGCAGCTCTCAAACTTTCAGGCCCTGCACCCTTTGAATACTGATTTGAGCTAACACTCCCCCCCCCCCTCACCACACATCAGAATACCGTACGTGGTAAATATAAGAGCACAATCAAAATTTGAAACTGAAGCTAGTTGGGATGGATCGATTACAGCTCTTCAAATTTAACTGACAAACCAAATCTCTCTTCCGGTCAAAGCAACACAGATATGATAGTTACAAAGTCCTAAGCACACACAACTGCGACTAATATCCTCAGAAGAAGATGTTTCTGCAATTCAGTTTGAGCCATCAATTGGGCATATTTCACCATCAATCCTGGAATACTTGGACTTTGATAACTGAAACTCCCATGCCGCGTAAGGGGACAGGGAGAAAGGTTGTAATCTGTATCTCCGTGACTCCTGATCAAATTGCTGACCAAGAGACCAGTGCAACTGAAAATAAAGCTGCAGATTCAAACGTTCTTCCAGACTTTCACAGCCGTTTGAACATCATCCAAATTTAGAACCGACAGAACAGAAAATAAATAAATAAATATAAATACCCAGAGTAACAAAATTCTCACAAGCCGGTCTTACTGAAGGCCAAGAAAAAAAGACGCTAAAGAGAAAGATACTAAGAAAACGATCGATACATTTAGAAATACAGCTAAAGGATATTAATTTTCTTTCAAGTATGAAAAGATATAACAGATTTTTGAGAAAGTTCAAAAGTGGACAAAACTATGACGAAAATATAGTATCCGAGAGAAAATAGTGTGAAACGCAGCGAGATGTGTATAGCGATTCCCCTTTCGAATATTAAATTAGATGCGATGACAGTGGATCATGTGTTTATGAGTCTTGTGCCTCTTACAGAAACATACTGTGGTATCTGTAATAAAATTTGGTAGTATTATAAACGATTATTATAAAAGAAACTATTTGTTATGACTAAGATAAATTTTAGGGATGACAGTAAAATCAAAAGCTTTTAATTTTGTGCCAAAGCTGAGCTGGTATAAAATTGACTAAGTTATGAGCTGAGTCACTGTCCAAGTTGATTTAATCTCCTAATGAGATTAAATCAACTTGGACAGTAATTCAGCTCATAATCCGCCTTTTCCAAAGCTTTAGCCCAAACCCCCGGCACGATTGTTTTTGGATATGATATTTATTTTGAAAAGAAGTATTTGCCTGAGCTTTTTCTCTTGAGTGTAAACAACACAGGTCTGCAAAAAAATTTTTTTCGAACAAATCATGGGATGTTTCGACAGATTTTAATGTTTTTCGGTATGCTGAATCCCGCCACCAAGGGGCAATTCCACGGTAACTTACGTTACATTTCGACCAACTCTTATGCTATTAGCACCTCAGTACAGACAAATTTTGTTATACAAACCTTGTATGAAAGCATTCCATGAAAATGACAGTTGAAAGCAAAACTAAAATGCAAAAATATTCGATGCATTTAAATTTTATAAAATCTAGCAGTCAAAGATAAGGCAGTAACTTGCATTACACAAAAAGGGAATGACATAATATGAAAATTGCTTCTGAGGCAAATTTCTGCTCTATTACAACTGTTTTCTTGTTTGAAGCATAATTTATGAGTTCTTTATAATGCTTAGGAATATATTTCCATTAATTTGAAAATTTATTTCAAAAATTGAAAATTATGGGAATTTTAAACTGGGTAACTTACGTTACAGTAACTTACGTTTCAAAATTTACTTACAGGCATATCTTTATTACAAAAATTAATGAATGAAAATTACAGCTTAGTTTGGATCGAAATATTCAAAATTAACAATTATGAATTGAATTTACAGAAATTTAATACCAAACTCAATGACCAATCAAAAATATTACATAACATGAGACTTAAATCTATAATGGCTGCTGTTATTAACAAGTTCAGGTAATTCAATTCTTCAAATCATGTTTTCTTTTTTATTATAAATTTCATCTGTCGTTACTGGCCATTTCTAATTGGTTCCAACAGCAGCCATTACTTATATTTTAAACTCGTTTTCCTCAATAATCATCACAACTCAAGGATACAATGTATTTTCGTACTTTACCACACACCATTCATCAGCTTTTATCTCTGTTTCTTCTTCTTGTTCCTTAAAATACCTAACTAAAAGAAACCCCACAGTTTGTTAATTTCTTTTCTTAAATGGTCATTGTCAATGTGCGGATCTTCAGAAAGTATTTTTGATAAATTTTGCTTTTCTAACATATTTCAATACCATAAAGAGTGACTTTGAATAACAAATCTGTAATATCCACATGACTTTTCTCATACCCCTTCTACAGCGTATCTTTTCTGCAGAGTTCAGTGGCATTTTGATGCAGAATAAAATGCATTTCACCTGTAAGAGATAAAGTATTTTTGTATTTGTTTTTTTTAAAACATATTTGATAACTTTAAAACATAACAGAAGTCATTTTTGAATAATTTATAGTACATTACTCCTAAATATTCTGAAGGCAGTGATATTGTTTAGAGAGAATTAATATCTCAAAAGCCAAAAAGAAACATATAATTTATAAAAGAGGTGTATTGTAATCTTATTAGCAAATAGAAACATTTTAAGAAGTATGGTAAATTTAAATTAAGTAAATACAGTACAAATTTTAAAGAATTCTTGCATAAACTACTCCTACTTGCCACATAGGTTTATTTCACAATTTACTTTAATTATAAACACAAGTATTTAAGTTCTACTTGGGTAACTTACGTTACCTGCATGTGTCGGTAACTTACGTTACACGTTTTGATTGCAGCACAAAAAATTAAATAGACAATATTTAAAAAAACTTTAACTATTTGCTTAACACACACTTATAAGATAGAAAATATAGCATTGTTAAAATTGCATTGCCCTTTCTTTATGCACCTCATGAACTTTAACATGTTTTTGGTAACTTACGTTACATAGAACAGTGCATTTTTGAAGTTAAAATAAATCACTTAATTTACATGAAAACACTCGTTTTAGCAATTCACAATATTGAATTAAAGTGTAATAATCAATATTCTTCCTTTAAAACAGTTATCTAAAGAAAAAAATTTAAACTTACCTACGTTGAAAGATTGACCGTTTGCTTTGCCAAAAGTTAAATATTCCATTTCCAACTTCAAAGTGCTGCCAAAACAGAAATACTACATTCTTGACAAAAAATTAGTATAAATAATAAGCTTCTAACATTTTTAAACCAAAAAATATGCAAAACAGACGCATTGCTGTAATTTGATTTTTCCAACGCTTTTCCACACTTTCATGGAATTGCCCCAAGGTTTCTCGGAAAATAGTCTACATGCGAATATAGAAAATGGATTTTTAAACTCATGTTACAGTGCTGAACTTTGAAGGCAGCCAACATCCTCTTAACGATGTTTTCAGAGCCATAGTCTTTGCTACTTCCTAAAACCTTTTGCACCACATCCTTGAATGAGTTCTAGGCTTCTTTTCAATTTCATTCATTGATTGATTCAAAAAACAATGGGTAAGATAAAAGTTTGCTTATGTCAGGTCCTGTAAATATTCCCTCTTTCAATTTAGCTTCAGAGAACTTGGGAAACTTCGAACAAACATATTTGAAAGTCTCCATCTTTTAACAAACCCTCGATAAATTGCTACATCAGTCCTAATTTAATGTGAAAATTTGGAAACAGCACTTTTTCACGATCAACCACTATACTGCCCAATGTGGAATACCACGACTAATGTGGAATACCACGACTAGCCACAGCACCTTTGATGATTTCTATTTTAAAAAGGGGTGTGCACTTGATTAAAAAATGCACCATGGCAGCATTTCTGCTTATTCTTAAAAAAAAAAAAAAAAAAAAAAAAAACATTTCCCTTGATCCGATAAGGAAGCAGAATAAATTAAAAAAAAAAAAAAAACTTCAATACCAACCAATACTTTTAATAAACGAATCCAACGAAAAATAAATAAATAAAAAAATTCCCCCACATTCTTTATCTCTCTTATCACTATCACCCTTATTTTAATAAAATCCTTAATAGTCCAGGAACTCAGTGCAACATATTTGAACCTGATCAATGTGGCTCTGTGGGAGAGTGTAGCAGGCCTGTTTTCACTTTTCCCCATCTAACGCCCAACCTCGCTCTCCCGACCCCCCCTTTTTTTTTTCAGTTTTAATAACTGTAGGTACTCTTACTCTTTGAACATCAAAGAAGCAAATAAGAAAAACTATTTGTAATAAACATTTTCCTAAATCATAAATTAGTCGAGAATTTTTTTCAGTTAAATAGAGGTAAAATGGTACATTACCACACTCAGTACACACGTTTTGGGGAAAAACTGTACGTGATGGGCAAAAACGGAGGTCATTTTCGAATTAAGCACACCGGAAAACATAAAGAACACTCAAAATATCCCATGCAGTGTTTTGATTGTAGACTTGTGCAATGATTACGACAGAAAATTATAAGCGTTAAAAAAGTGTAAAATGTAAACATAAACTTTTTTTCTACTATGAAAGTTAAAGTAACTACTTTTTGGGCTTACTCTGCCCAACTTACTTAATTTAACGTATTCTCGGCTTTTATTTACAGTAACAGTGGTTTAATATAGATATACGTATATTGCTGAGATTTCCCTTTAAAACCCTTGAGTTCACTGCGTAATTGAATGACGCTCTTAACCTCTAAAACCTTTCTGTGATTTCGTTGAAAAGAGCATTAGATTTCTGTTTGGCATTATCGAAAATAAATGGTGAAAAGGAGACTAACGAATTCTACAACAGGACCTTAGGGCACTTAAACGCAGCCAATCAGACTGATTTGTGGGCAATCATCATAAGAGGAGAAAGACAGATGATTATCAATAGTCCATTTCTGAGTAATTGACTAGCTGGAATAGGTCTTTCAGACTACCGTTTGTTTTGGGTAGAGTAAAATGAAATTTCACATTAAATTTAGCGCAAAATACTGGTGTGGATATTAGAACTGGTTTGACAGATGTTTTTCTTTTTCTTCTTAATTTCACATTATTTTTTTTTTCCATTTTGAATCAAGTTTTTACCTTGAGTTCTGATATTCAAGCAAAAACAGCTTGAGCTGCAATGCAGGCAAATTTTTCATAAAGAATATAAATATATCTCCTTACTGGTAGCAAACAATATTTTAGCCTACCTCCCCCTCCCCCTTCCCCGACGAGTGATCCCCACAAGCATTGAATAACTTTACCAGGCAGAATGAAGACAAAAAACTAGGAAAGGGTAACGCAAGAAATGAATGAACACAATCAAGTGAACTAACTGTTCATATGTAATTTGTTTTGCAGAACAAGGTTTGAAATGTTTTCTTTAGATTGGCAAAAGTAACTTTCTTCTATGAAATTCTAAAATGGAAAATTAACTAAAAAAGTGTCAAGTGTCCCTGGTTTGGCGTATTTATATTCCGGTTAACAGCATTTTTAAAAATGTTTTTAAAGTCTCGAACATAATACTAATTACTAACAAGTTTTGAAGGCATCTTAAAGTAAAATTAAGTTTAAATGCTCATTAACTTTTCAGGCAACCCTGAAAAGTAACAAATACACAATGAAATATTTTAGCTACCAGTGCGAACATGTATTCAGGTTTTTTATGAGGAATTCCCCTTCAGCTTGACTATGAATGTTAAAAACTGCAGAGTCAAAAAGAAGAGGAACCTTGCAGTCTCTGAAAGATGTAGCTCTGTAAGAACTGCTGGCGAATAAGCTGTTCTGTTTCAGCTCCGTC
>JAXGGA010018558.1:0-21845 GCA_038373865.1 Uloborus plumipes | reverse complement strand
TCGACTGTAAGTCGAATCAATTCTGGGGTTAAAAATATCGCTCTATCCAATGATGTAAAAATCAAAACTGTGGAATAATTCGTTTATTTTTTATTGATGGTTTTAATGAACCAAGTATTGCAAGAAATCGGGTGAAGCCTTGCAAAAAGCAAGTTTAAGAATTGAATAACTCGTGCTGTGTTTAAGTTAGAGAATCGGAACAAACTGCATAGTACGGGCAAAATTTTTCTGCTTCCAACGATATATAACATTAATATGTGCAAGTAATTTTTAACCCCAGTATTCGGCGATTTATGTGAAAATTGCCTTGAATTAGAGTAAAAAACGAATCGCTTATCGAATCTTTTCAAACTGTAGCCTAAAGTCTTTCTGGGTAAATGGACTATTCAACACAAAAAGAATTTTTCAAATCGAACCAGTAGTTCCTGAGATTAGCGCGTTCAAACAAACAAACAAACAAACAAACAAACAAACTCTACAGCTTTATATATTAGTAAAGATGATGGGACTTATTTTACGTGTAATGTTTGGAAATACTTGACTCCAGTGCGATTGATTTTACAGGGTGCGACAAAGAAAATTGCTGATTTTAATTGGATGCTAATTAACAAGGAGTGGTCAGAAAGGAGTGGGAAGTGTCTCATTTTAAAGAGAAGGTCCTGAAGTTTTGTTATCTTATAGTTTAGTTGTCGCCATGCGTTGGACGAAGGAACAACGAGCGTTCGCCGCCGAATCTTACTTTTCAAATAATCTGTCGGTGGTCGCCACTCAACGTGCCTTCCGAACTCGGTTCAAAATTCAGCCCGTTGTTCCCATTCCTGGCTGGGAATCGACTGTTTTGTGGGTGAAAACATTCAGGGAAAGTTGGGGTGTGGCAAAAAGAGGCCCAGGAGGTCAACGGATTCCCAGAATCCTAGAAAACGTCGAAAAAGTGAGGAAGTCGTTTTTGCGCTCTCCCAGGCGTTCGGCCCGTAAACACGCTGCTGCTTTGGGTATTTTTGATTGGACACTGAGACGAATTCTTCACGACGAACTCCAGTTTCATCCCTACAAACTTGATGTGGTTCACCAGTTAAGTGATAACGTCTCCTTGAAAGGTGACGTACCGTGGCCAGCCCGCTCCCCCGATTTAACACGCCGTGACTATTTTTATGGGGGTATCTCAAATCGATCGTTTACAACGACAAGCCCCGGACCCTGCAACGCCTGAAGAACAATATCCGGCTTACTATCACCAACATCCCAGTCGATATGCTCGAAAGAGTTCAACAAAACTTCAAATCTAGGGTAGATGAGTGCATCATTAACAGGGGCCGCCATGCTTCCCGATGTAGTTTTTAAATCTAACTAATATAAAAATTCAGAATGGGTACCATATCTTATAAAAAGTAGTAAACTGATACATGAAGTACTTTTCCCTTAGTTGACTTTTCAAATCTGCAAGTTTCTCCGCCGCACCCTGTACCAAGCTTATAACATTTCCGATTTACCTAAACATTATTTGTAGCTTGCATTTGTATTTGCGGTGTGTAATACAGTTTTTTTAGTTTGTCCAGACAGAAAAAATTACCGTTGCTTACAGAAGTAGCCATTATGTATATAGATATGCACTTTAATGTTGAAAAATTCATGAACGAGTGTCACTAAAACACTATACTCAGCAGAAACCCGGGCAGGGCCGGGTACCCGGCTAGTAATTAAATATTTTCATAAAATAAAATTTAATGAACTCTTAGTTCTTGTTTCGGAAAAAAATATTTTTTGAAATTTCTGATTGCTAACTGAAAAATTTAAAAAACTACTCTAAAAGAGCTATATCAATTGCCCGTTTTTAGCCTACTTTCCCGTTAAAAATAAAAGAAAGACGAAAAAAGTATTAAAAGTAGCTTAATGCATCGAAAAAATATCGCCAAGTCCAAAAAAAATCGCCAAGTTAAAAAAATAAAGAGGTAAAATGAATATCGAAAAATTAAAAATTTGAAAGTAGGGTATTGAGATGGGGAATTTGTGTGTCGGTCGGTCGGTGGGTCTGTCTGTCCCCCCCTAATAACTTTTGAATGAACATTCCGATTTGGACAAACTTTTTTTTGTTGGAAAGATCTCGGCGAGTACAGCTCATTCCCATATTTGATTTTTTGATTTGAACAATTTTTGGTTCAACTTTGAGCCGTTCAAATAACCGGTCCCGCGATACTAACTTTTTAATGAACAGTCCGATTTGAACAAACTTTTTTTTGTTGGAAAGAACTTTTCAAGGATACTTCATTCCCGTACTTACATTTCCGATTTGAACAATTTTTCATTCAACATTGAACCGCTCAAGCAAGCTGTCACCCCTAATAACTTTTGAGTAAACAGTCCGAAAAAAATGACTGACTGTGCAGACGATTTTTTGTTTATTTATTCATTTGTTTTATTGAATTTATTATTATTATTATTATTATTTTTGGCAGACGATTTTTTTTTGTAACAAAAATGTTTCATTCACTAGGGCATTTTATTCTTTATTTATATTTAACAACTGGCAACGGATTAAAAGTGAAATTCGAGACATTTTATCAACGGACGAGTTTTTTTTTTCTTTTTTTTCTTTTTTTTTCTTTTTTTTTTCTTTCTTTGATAAAATGTGTTTTGATGTACTTTGTACTTTTAATTTTTTTTTGAAAACAATTGAGGAATTTTTCTACGGAAGAACTGTAACAGTTACATTCTTTAAAAGGTGCGACAAAACTTTATTTATTCATTTATTTACTTTTTATGTGTCTATTTCATCTGATGAGAGAGGTATATTTTGCTTTTAAAGGTATGTTTGACATAATTTTTAGTCTTAGATAATCAAGAGAATAATGATCAGATGCTAGAATGCCGATGTCGATGTACGGGAAAGTAGGCTCGTTTAGTTCTTGACAGAACTTCTTGTTCTATCATACGACTGTATACAGGGTGTCCACTCCAATCGTGGACCAATAGCTAATTTCTAAACCGTTAGAGATACGCATATAGTTTATTTAGGAAAAAATCTCCAAATTACGAAAGGAATTTTGGGTCTATTCAATGTTTTTCAAAAAATCAAATTTTGAAAGAGTTACGAAATTTAAATTTTTATACAGCCAACCAGTCCTATCAATCATAGTTAGTAAAACACTCTTGACACTGTAACGTTTAAAACTAAAAAAAAATCACTGTTCTACGACAAAAATTGACCGAGTTATGACGTTTTAAAAAATCAAGATTTTGATAAGGCTCGACCGATGCATCGGCCTGGCCGATGCATCGGCGCCGATGGTTGAATTTTTTTCCATCGGCCATCGGCATCGGCCGCCGATGCTAACATGGAAAAAACATCGGCCCATCGGCCTCAAAAATATCTAAATGCCGATGCAAGGCCGATGTTTTTTTTTTCTTTTTAAGTTTTCTAAAGAGGGGATTCTATTTTCTCTATTTTTTACTTCACAATTAAGAGTATGTTCAGCATGTGGCTTGAAATCGGGCAACAAACGGGACTAACACTGTTCTGGGTTTTGGAATTTTCCGAATCGGGCAGATATTGACATTTTCACAACACAGCAGACACTTTCCGAGTGATCGCTTGGATGAGAATTTTAAGAATTATATTATAACCTCCGAATAATTGAACCGGAAGTTTTGTCCGCTATTGGGAGGTGTTCGCTATTAGGGAGGATTATGCTATTTCAGATTTTACCTATTAGTTTAATGCAGAATTATAATATTGAACATGTACCATTGCCATCTTGCACTACGATACTGATTATTTGTGTATTATTTACTATATCTCGATTGAACTCATATCATTTTACCTTTGCACCTTTAAATGCTAGCGTGCCTTTTCATTGCAATTATTTACCCCCCCCCCCCTCAATCTCTTTTACCGTATCTTTCTATTAGAAGCATAATTCGCCTGCCTACGCATTTTTCTCGACTGTTCTATGATAATCTATGAGATATTTTCATTGAAAAATTACAATTGTAAATATGTCGACGGCCTCTATAAGTAGCGCTCTTCAGGGCCCTATCCCGGTTAAACCACTAAGCTGGTAGGTACGGGGGACCCTGGAGGGTGAAATGAAATGGCCTCTATAAGTTACTATCATATACTCATTATTCAAGTCTATTTTGTTGAAACTATATCAAGGTGGGATACGGTACGATGGATATAATTTCGGAAAAGCTAAAATTCTGTTTTGGAGAGAAAAAATAATTATTTCGGAGCATACTAGAGGGAAAAAAACACCGTCTTAGAGCAGGTTGAAGCAGGAAAATTAAAATTTTAGCGCGACTGAAGCAAAAAAAAAAAAAAAAAGAATGCCATTTTGATGCAAGATTAAGCAAAATAAAAAATCAAACTACTAGGAGCAAAAGTAGCAAAAAAAAAAAAGGTGCAAGTTGACTTTTTTTTTCATGGTTATTTACTTTTCAATAAAATAAGTGATGTAACTGTCGCAGCACGAACATGCACACATTTATGTTCATATACATTTTAAGTACAGTAGAAAACCAATTATCCGGGATGTTTGGGACCACAGCTATCCCGGATAACTGAATTTCCCGGTTTTCTGGATCGCTAGGAAGCGATATTTGCCAATTGTTTATTAAACCCAAGTTACTATAACAAATAAATGCATCCTGAAGAGAAAACGATCCAGAAGTGCTTATAGATATTACAATATTAAAAATTTATGAGCTGTATGCCACTTATATGTTATTTATGAAGAAACCGTTCATATTTATTTAGGTATTTCAAAAAAAAAAACAAAACAAAAAGCTCTTCATTTTTTAGAAATTGCCAAAAATGCGTATATTAAAAAGCGCGGAAAAATCGACAAAATGTTGCCGGTTTTCTGGTTTCCCGGTATTTTGATTCTCGGATAAAAGGTTCTGTACTGTATATCTAGCGAAATTCAAGCTGTGACTTAGTATTGTGATACTAACTTTTTAGTGAACAGTCCGATTTGAACAAACTTTTTTTGTTCGAAAGATCTTATCAAGGATACTTCATTCCCGTATTTAAATTTCCGATTTAAACAATTTTTCGTTAAACATTGAACCGTTCAAAAAAGCTGTCACCCCTAATAACTTTTGAGTGAACAGTCCGATTTAAACAAACCTTTTTTTGTTCCAAAGATCTCGACAAGAATACTTCATTTCCGTATTTAAATTTTCAACTTGAACAATTTTTTGTTCAACATTGAACCGTTCAAACAACTTTTCCCCACCTAATAACTTTTAAGTGAACAGGCCGAATTGAATAAACTTTTTTTTGTTCGAAAGATCTCGGCGAGAACACCTCATTCCCATATTTCGCTTTTTGATTTGAACCATTTTTCGTTGAACATTAAACCGTTTAGAAAAAGACAACATTGCACCTACGGGGAAATTTAAGTTTAATGTAGATCCTGAACATAAAGGCGGATTTCCTTCAAACTAACTCTGTTAAAAAATGATTTTAATGTATGTAAAGTACTTTTCTGAACAAGCTGCAGTGAGGACTCTGCTTCCGACTCCTTGACTCTGACTCCGACTCCGCAAACATGGCAGAAATGCAGGCTCAGAAAAAAATGATCCACTCCTACCATTATAATTTTAGAGCTTTCGACTTCGACTGACGAATCTAATTTTTTAAAACCGACTCCGACACCGACTCTTCGACTCCAACTCAAATACAAATATACAAATACAAATACAAATGTGACGACCAGCAACAGGCTCTGGGCCCAACTGGGCTGGTCCTAGTCAAATTATAGATCCCAATGAAGATCAATGGCCCTCTTAAAACTATCTACTCCCTTGCTCCTCACCGCCTCTTCCGGTAAACTATTCCAAGTTCCCACTACTCTGCTAAAATAGTAATTTTTCCGAATTTCCAGGTTAGCCTGAGATTTAAACAGCTTATAACAATGACCCCTTGTCCTGCTTTCCGTGCAAAAATTTAACCCTATAACATCTTTCATTTTGATAAATTTAAACAACTGAATCATGTCCCCTCTGGTTCTCCTTTGCTCAAGACTATACATATTAAGCATTCTAAGTCTGGAATCAGTCTAAATTAGAAAGTCCTTTCACTAACTTTGTAGCCCTCCTTTGTACCCCCCTTTCCAATAAATTAATATCTTTCTTAAGATATGGAGACCAAAACTGAACAGCATACTCTAAATGAGGTCTTACCAAACTTCTACATAAAGGCAGAAGAACCTTCTTAGATTTGTTTGAAATAGATCTATTTATAAACCCAAGCATCCTATTGGCTTTGTTACTAGCTATGCTGCACTGTTGACTAAACTTGAAGTCTTGATTTATTAAGACACCTAGATCCATAACATTTTCTGCCTTACTAATGACTGAACCCTGTAAATAATAGCTTGTATGCTTATTCCCATGACCTAAATGCAGCACTTGACATTTCCCAACATTTACTGCCATGCCCCACTTGTCTGCCCACTTAGTAATATGATCCAAATCCTCTTGCAGCTGATTTACTTGTTCATCATTTTCTACAACCCCCATAACTTTGACATCATCAGCAAAACAATTCATGTTTCCAGAAACATTTTCATGAATATCATTCATAAAAATAATAAACAAAAGTGGACCTAAAACTGATCCTTGGGGAACCCCACTTAAAACCTCACTCCATTTAGAATGATTACCCCTTACAACTACTCTTTGTTTCCTTCCTGTCAGCCAATTCCTAACCCAAACTAAAATTTTACCTCCAATTCCTATATCAGCTAACTCCGCCCCTATGGTAGAAATACAGGCTCGGAAAAAAAGAACGAGTCCTACCATTAGAATTTTTGTGCCTTTGACTCTGACACGACGTATCGACTGCGACTGATGACTCCGACTTTTCAACCCTAACTCTGAATCCTTGACTCTAACTCTGAGTCACTCAGCAAACATAGCAGAAATGCAGGCTAGGAAAAAATGACTGACTCCTACTCTTGAAAGAATTAACCGCGCAGACGATTTTTTTTTCTTTGTTTATTCATTTGTTTTTTTTATTACTATTATTATTATTATTTTTTTTTATTTTTTTTTTTTTTTGCAGAGGATTTTTTGTCTAACAAAAATTACTCATTTAAGAGAACATTTTATTATTTATTTAATCAGTTATTTGTTTTTAATTATTGGTAACGGAATAAAAATGGAATTCGAGACATTTTTTAGGAACGGAGTTTTTTTTTTTTTTGATAAAATGTGTTTTGATTTGCTTCTTTTTTTAATTCTTTTTTTCTAAACAATTTTTCAACGAAAGAACTATAAATGTTACATTGTTTAAAAGATGCCACAACTTTATTTATTTATTTACTTTTGTTTACTTTTTAAGTGCCTAGTTCATCAGATGAAATCTGCATATTTGGTTTTTAGAAATCAGCTTTATGGTGCTAAAAAGGTACGTTTGACATAATTTGTCGTGTCAGATAATTAATGCAAGAATACCATTGTCGATGTACGGAAAAGTTGGTTCGTTTAGTTCTTGACAGAACTTCTTGTTTTGTTTAACTTTATGGTTTAAAAATATCTTAAAGAACTTTTCCACACACACAGTGTAATTTGTTGAATTGTTCAGTGTTTTATTTAATGATTAAACAACATAATGGGAAGTTCTTTTACCAAGTTTGATGTATCTAAATCCACATTATTGCTGAAGTCTTTTTTTTTTATGTTTATGTTAAACAATAAAGCAGTTTCGTATTAAACACAGTGTCCGTTTCAAATTTTTATCTCAAACGTTTTCGTTAATGCACGTGGAACTTAATTCGTGAATAAAAGAGTACATTGCGAACCGATGCGGAATTACTTTGCAGATGTTACAAATATCGACAATTTTAATGGGAATTTTGGCAAATACCGCCCAGCCGATACCGAATTCAGCATCTTATTTTTTTCTCCATCTTTGTTGTATCTTTATTTGTTAGTTATAAAACACTTTGCCATTATATCACTCAGTTGTCACCAATTTATGATATTAGTCTGCATTGAAATTAAAATTGATTAGTCAAAAAAAGAAAAAGTGAAAAGCACATTTGGAACCTCGGATTGCAGTTAAGAAAGTATCTGCATGACTACACCTAGTACAAATGGTACGAATGAGTTCTCAACTTACTGCATCTCTCTCTCTCTCTCATATATAATTTTTGTTGAGTGGTAGTAAATTAGAAATTTAGGCTCAAAATCTGAATGACTGAAAAATAAGTAGAATGAAATGAACATATGACCCATCAAATCTCTAATAAACATTTATTTTTCTAATCATTTGATTTTTTTGCCATCGGCATCGGCCATCGGCCGATGGAAGACGAAAAAAATCGGCCATCGGCCATCGGCCAACTTTGAATAATCGGCCAACAATCGGCATCGGCCCATCGGCCAAAAAATGCCATCGGTCGAGCCTTAGATTTTGAAGGATTTCGTATACGGTCCCTTAAGCGATCTCTCGATGACGTCATGAAACAATGCAAAATCTTGATTTTTCAAAACGTCATAACTCGGTCAATTTTTGTGGTAGAAGAGTGATTTTTTTTTAGTTTTAAACGTTACAGTGTCAAGAATGTTTTACTAAATATGATTGATAGGACTGGGGGGCTGTATAAAAATTTAAATTTCGTAACTCTTTCAAAATTTGATTTTTTGAAAAACATTGAATGGACCCAAAATTCCTTTCGTAATTTGGAGATTTTTTCCTAAATAAACTATATGCTTATCTCTAACGGTTTAGAAATTAGCTATTGGTCCACGATTGGAGTGGACACCCTGTATATTAACATCTTTACTGTGAAATATTATTAATTAGAATAATTTTTATGAATTTAAAAAAAAAAGTCTCTAAAAATTGTTTTTATTCATTTATTTCTATGTCCGCAATTATTAATTATTTTTCGCGTACCACCAACTAGCAATTCGAGAGACTCTAATCACTCATGATACGTAAACCACAGTTTGAGAAACGCTGGATTACAGAGTTAACTCCGATAACCCTTTAAGGACTTTGCGGGTAGAAGATAGAATTTTTTAACCCATTAATGCCTGACATTTTTTCCCCAAAGATATTTTGTATACTGGTTACAAACTGTTTAATGGACAGAAAAAATAATAAAAAACATATGTTTTCTTCGTCAAATAAGTGCTGACATTTTGAACAGGAAACAAATGCGTGACGAAACCAAGTATTACGCACAAACACTTTTTTTAGATTCAGGACTTAGAAAAATAATCAGACATTGATTTTTGAAGTTTCATTTCTTATGCCCTCATTTTTTAATGCTACTCGAAGCTTGATTTTTCTAAGTCTGAAGAGCACTTTTAGTTTCTGCTCCAAAGTTTTTTATGACTTCGCCGCGGAAAAAAAAATCGTATTTTAGGCTATAAAATACTTTTCTATCAATAAATAAAGTTGCCCACAATTTTAAGTACTTTATTTTTTAATATTTAAGTATTATTTTAGAGCAGTACAATCCCGTCAGAGTAGTAACTAGTTTTCGATTTCATTTATTTATTTATTTTTACGTAGTACAATCCCATGCGGGTCAAATAGTATTTAATTATTTATTTATGTTTATCACTATTTTACTCTGTCGGAATCGTACTGCTTTAAAATAAATTTCAAATACAAGTGAAATCGAACACAACTTTCTTCTGTTTTAAACTATTTTAATCGACCGATATTCATTGAAATATCTTTTTCGAAAGTTTCTCAAAGAAAGTGAAATAAATAAACTAAATAAAAACGTCGCCATGTTTTCTACGTCAAATAAGAGCTGACATTTTGAACAGGAAAAACAAATGCGTGACGACACCAAGTATCACGCACACGCACTTTTTTTAGATTCAGGACTTAGAAAAATAATCAGACATTGATTTTAAAGTTTCATTTCCTACGCCCTCATTTTTTAATGCTACACTGCAAAAAATGAACTTGTTTTTACATTATAATTCTAGCAGCCGAGGTTCCAATTTAAAACTGTAAAATGCACAGTAATAAACTGTAAAACAAGAAGTTCTGTCAAGAACTAAACGAGCCTACTTTCCCGTACATCGACATTGACATCGGCATTCTCGCATCTGATCATTATTCTCTTGATTATCTGAAACTGAAAATTATGTCAAACATACCTTTTTAGCACGTTAGAGCTGATTTCGAAAAGCAAAATATACCCCTCTCATCAGATGAAATAGACACGTAAAAAGTAATTAACGAATAAATAAATCTTTGTCGCACCTTTTAAAGAGTGCAACTGTTACAGTTCCTCTGTAGAAAAAATCCTCCATTGTTTTCAAAAAAAAAATAATAATAATAAAATAAATAAATAAATAAATAAAAGTACAAAGAGCATCAAAACGTATTTTATCAAAGAAAGAAAAAAAAAAGAAAAAAAACCTCGTCCGTTAATAAAATGTCTCGAATTTCACTTTTAATCGGTTGCCAGTTGTTGAATATAAATAAAGAATAAAATGTTCTCGTGAATGAAAAATTTTTGTTACAAAAAAAATCGTCTGCCGAAAAAAAAAAAATAATAAATAAAATAAAACAAATGAATAAATAAAAAATCGTCTGCACAGTCAGTCATTTTTTTTTCTGAGCCTGCATTTCCGCCACGTTTGCGGAGTCGGAGTCGGAATCAAAGTCCTCACAGAAGATTACTCAGAAAAGTACTTTACAAACACTATTTATCAAAACCATTTTCTTACAAAGTTAGTTTGAAGGAAATCCGACGTTAAGTTCAGAATCAACATTCAACTTAAATTCCCCGTAGACGATAATGTTAATTTTTTTTCTGAACGGTTCAATATTGAACGAAAAATGGTTCAAATCAAAAAGCGAAATATGGAAATGTATGGGAAAGCCTCTCCGAGATCTTTCAAACAAAAAAAAGTTTATTCCATTCAGACGGTTCACTCAAAAGTTATTAGGTGAGGAAAGGTTGCTTGAACGGTTCAATGTTGAATGAAAAAATGCTCAAATGGAAAATTTAAATAGGGTAATCAAGTATCCTTGCTGAGATTCTTCGAACAAAAAAAAGTTTGTTCAAATCGGACTGTTCACTCAAAAGTTATTAGGTGGGGAAAGGTTACTTGAATGGTTCAATGTTGAACCAAAAATGTTCAAATTGAAAATTTAAATGCGGTAATGAAGTATCCTTCCCGAGATGCTTCGAACAAAAAAAAAAATTTGTTTAAATCGGACTGTTCATTCAAAAGTTATTAGGGGTGACAGCTTGTTTGAACGGTTCAATGTTGAACGAAAAATTGTTCAAATCGAAAATGTAGATACGGGAATGAAGTATCCTTGAAAAGATCTTTCGAACAAAAAAAAGTTTGTTCAAATCGGACTGTTTACTCAAAAGTTAGCATCGCGGGACCGGTTGTTTGAACGGTTCAAAGTTGAACCAAAAATTGTTCAAATCGAAAAATCAAATATGGGAATGAGCTGTACTCGCCGAGATCTTTCCAACAAAAAAAAGTTTGTCCAAATCGGAATGTTCATTCAAAAGTTATTAGGGGGGGGGACAGACAGACCGACCGACCGACACACAAATTCCCCATCTCAATACCCTTCTTTCAAATTTTTAATTTTTCGATATTCAATTTACCTTTTTATTTTTTTAACTTGGCGATATTTTTTGGACTTGGCGATATTTTTTAGATGCATTTAGCTACTTTTAATACTTTTTTCGTCTTTCTTTTGTTTTTAACGGGAAAGTAGGCTAACAAGCAATTCTACAGTTTCTTACTGTAAAGTCTGAAATTTTACAGTTTATCGCCGTAAAATTTAGCTGCATTATACTGCAAAAAAACAATCATATAATACTTGCAGCAGATGTTCCAGTTTAAAACTGTAAAATGCACGGTAGTAAACTGTAATATTAGCAATTTTACAGTTTAGTACTGTAGAATTAGCAATTTTACAGTTTAGTACCGTAAAATTAGCACTTTTACAGTTTAGTACTGTAAAGTGAACAATTTTACAGTTTATTACTGTAAAATCAGAAATTTTTACAGTTTGTTCTTAGAAAATTAGCTATATTATACCGTAAAAATAGCATTCATTTTTTTACAGTGTATCTTCTTCGAAAGTTTCTCAAAGAAAGTGAATAAAATAAACAAAAACTCCGCTACGTTTTCTACGTCAAATAAGTGCTGACAGGAAAAACAAATGCGTGACAAAACCAAGTATCACGCATCACGCACACACAGTTTTTTTTTAGATTCAGGACTTAGAAAAATAATCAGACATTGATTTTAAAGTTTCATTTCTTGCGCTCTCATTTTTTAATGCTACTCGAAGCTTGATTTTTCTAAGTCGTTCTCCTCTGAAGAGCACTTTTAGTTTCTGCTCCAAAGTTTTTATGACTTCGCCGTTGAAAAAATTCGTATTTTATGCTTTCCAAACTGCCGAATTCGTTCCACTTCACTCTCTCTTTTTGTTGAACTGTTTTTATGGCACAAAAGGAGAGAAAAAAAAATTCAGCATTAGCTTAAAGTTACTCATTCAGATTTTTTTTTTTTTTGTAAAGGAAAGCGTTTTGAGTAATTAAGAAAATGTTTTAGAAATTCCAATGTGAATTGATAAGAGCTCTTGAATATTATGTAAGCTTGTTTTGGAAATCAAATTTTTGTGTAAAGATGGCGAATAAGAGCGATAGCGCTCACTTAGCCGTTTAAAATCGACGTGTTTCCATTCAATTTCGTTGGATGTATTGAGAGGAAACAAATAAAATTCTAACTACTTGAAGCCATTAATAATAATAATAATTATAATGATAGAAGTCGAAGTATCCAATAACAACGAAAGCGAAAATAATTCAAAGCAGATGTTCTCTTATTATTTTCAACAGGGGAAATGCATCGAAGGTTATACTATTCTTACTCTATATATATTACATGAAAAATAACAAAATACACGCAGACACTACTCATATACTACTACATAGTTCGCCGCATATGTGAATCACGTATGTTCTAAAGAGTTTTGATTCCATAAAGCGACTGATTCAATAAAGCGGGGTTTTAGTTTGTGTTTGACGATTTGATTCATTAAAGCGCCTGATTAAATTAACCGGCCCCCACTGTGTATTCTGAAAGCCAGAGGGAAATTAGCTCCTCCCTCTGAAATCACGGGCCTGCGAAGTTTAAGTAGTAATTTATGTAATAACCGAGTTCATTCTTTGCTCGAGGTGAGCCTTGGAAAATAGCTAAATTAGAATCAATTCTATTTCCTGTTATTCTAAACGAAGAAAAGTGGAACAAAGATCTTTTTCAGAAAAAAAAAAAAAAAAAAACTCTTTCCAACGATATGTAACATTATTGGGTGGGGGGATTTTTTTTGCCCCCCAATTTGGCGAAATATGTGACATTTATGCTTAAAAAAATAATTAAAAAAAAACTAATTCGAAATTAAGAAAAATGGCTCCGAGGTGCAAATCTACGGGGCTCGAACTAATTTTGTACCAAGTTTCAAGTCTGTAGGTGCAATGGGGCCGCCTGGACGCATCAGGCCAGCCACAAACATCCTTTCACAATATGTTTGAGCTTACCTTTTTTTAATATAAAAGAGATAACTGAGTAATGTGCATATTTTGTGAGTAAGAAGCAAAGTTTAACTGATGTATTGAATAGTGAGGACAAAATAATTTGTTGTCGGAAGACAATTATTACCTTCAAATTGAAGCAACTTTTTGGTCTAGTTGTTGTTTTGGCAGACCGTAACATCTCGACAAAGTCCCTGAACCCGTGCGGTTTTTGGCCTTCAAAACAACAAAAAAGTTGGAATGCAATTGGCTCTTTGAATTTTTACATATTTGACTGGAATTCAGAAAATACGATTTGAAATGAAAACAATTGGGCGCCTGTGCTTGTTTTGTCAGAAATTAATGAAGCCCTGGTCGTGGGTGGATTTTAGTAGGCTGTGACACTAGTAAGATTTTGTTATTGTGAAAGAATTCTTTTGAAACTGCTTGTAAATAGTTTTAAAAATATTTTCAAAATAAAAAATACAATGAAATATAGGGTCATGAAGTTTTTATCCCTCCAAAACAGTAGAAAGGTTGGAGTGCACAACTGGCTCTTTGACTCTTAACGTATTTGAGGGGAGTTCAGACTACGTACAAAAATGAGATATGAAGATTATAGAACGACTGCACTTTGTCAGAAATTAAGCCCTGGTAGTAAGTGGGTTTTATTGGGCTGCTACACTTGTGAGATTTAATTATTCAGAAAGAATTCTTTTAAAACTAATTGTAAGTAATTTCGAAAACTAGTTTCAAAATGAAAAATGCCATGAAGTTTAGCAAAACTTTTAAGTAACTTTGTTCAAGTGCAGAAAAATTCGGGTGGCTTATGAAATTCAGACTGTTTGGGGGAAAAAAACAAAGAAGGAAAAATCATGATCCAAATTAAGCTTTAGAAGTAAATACTGTAATGTAATGTTAATAAAATAAAATAAAATAAATATCTAAAAAAAGAAAGAAATTTCTTGTGATTTCCTTTTTCTGATGGTTATTCATTATCTCTGATTAGCTTCAACGCGCATGGTTGACAAAGTGAATCGCTATCGATTGATATTTAAAATATGATTGGTGATTTTCAAAACTTTCAGCTCCTCTTCCCAAGCAAAATGACTAGGAGCATAATGAGAAAAGGAACGAGTGAGGATGACACGGCGGAGTTTTTGCTTTAGGGTCGATGATGAGTTTCATTTAAATGGATTTTTAATTAGTTGTTTACATAGTGCAGTGTCGATCGTGTTGCTTAAATTTCTCACTATCATTTTATCAAATTTTGTTACTTTATTTTTTTTTTGAATTTTACATCGTGAACACAAAGCGAGTCATTTTTCTTTATTTAATGTGTCGCAAATTTTACTTTCTATGAATATTTTGTGAATGTTTAAAATAAATAAATTCATTTTGTTGTCGAAAAATTGCACCTTAGGTGAAAATCGAAAACGGCATCACATAACTTCTAGCGTTTAATGTAGTAACGTGTCTTAATACGACCGACCCTATTATCAACTCTTATGATAATAGGATCCTTTATGTATTTTTTAAATATGCTTCATTTCGAAAAGTGTTATCTAAACTTTTCGAAAATTGTTTTATTTATCAACAGAAGAAAGTCGGTTAGCTGAAACTGCTAGAACTGTCCCTAGTCCGGATAAACAGATTTTTGAAGTAATTGGACAATGAACTTCAGGGCTAATTTTGACTGTATAGAAGCAGTTAAAACACATTTTTTGTGCAGAAAATCTATTTCAAGCAAACTTAGTCATGAATAAATAGATTTTGTGTGTAGGGTCATTCCATAGTGACTAACGTAACATTCAGAGCTGATTTTGTAACTGTTTTTACTTGTAACTTAAAGGATAAAAAGTATTTTTTAGTTATGCTGGTGGATTTATAATGTACATGGTATCTATGTATCATTTCTGCTAAGAATTTAAAACAAAATTACTGACAGCAGATATTTTTTTAAACAAAATAGCAGTGTGACTAACGTAACATTTTTGCCTTCCTGAAAATTAATGCTCATGTTGTGAGACAAAAATTTCTCAAAGTTATTAATCAAGTGTTAAAAATTGAATTTTATATTTGAAAAATGTGTTAAGTTGGCTTTTAAAAACATAAAACACATTTATTATATCTTAATTGTTTTTAGTCTTAAGTGTCACTTTTACTCAAGATGGAGTGTGACTAACGTAACCATCGAATAACAAGCAGTAAACACACTACAAACTATTTAATATGGCTACTTCTTTCACTTCGGTTTTTTTTTCTTCGGCTGAGGTTGACATTTCTATGGAATAACCTTGTAGTAAAATTTTTTCCTTCGCTTCATTTCCCTTCATCTCCTAACTCCTTACTCTCATTTAATCTTTGATTTTAGGATTGATTTTGATCTTACTTGTTCAATCGTGAACAGTGAGAGGGGGAGGAAAAGTATGTTTGGATAATTTTACAGTTCCGTTAATTAAAGTTGAGATAATGTGCACCAGGCGCGGATCCAGAGGTGGGGTCATGACCCCCTTAACCGATCAAATATAGCAAAAAATTGCATTTTTGGGACTTATATAAGAAAAAATTTGCCAAAATCCCATATTTTTGCACGAAAATTACTCCCCCCCCCCTCTTTTTCAAAAATGACCAGCTCCTTAACCAGAAGCTGGATCCGCACTCAACTGGCACTCAAACTGATAGTAGTAGAGAATCTTAACTGCCACTATTAGTAGTTTTTTCATCAAGACAGCGTGATTTTTTCTTTCTTAACCCATTAATGCCTAGCGTCCCTTTTTAGAGACGGTCCAAAAAAGCGTCTGAATTTCCCAAAAATGAACATTTTAACCAAATAATAGTGTTCAATTAGTACCTTGGTATTGTTTCAATTCGTTTTTAACAGATTGCAGCACATAACCATTGTAAAGTGTGTTCTGTAGCAGTTTAAATATTATCTTTATCAAAAATGACATATTTCACAATCTCAAGAACAAAAAGCTAAGTTTTCAAAGTTATTACCAGCTTTCCAGTTTAAGTTAATTGCTGATTTTATTTCTTCTTATAAAATGTCTTTTTAAATATTAAATCGTAGGCAGAAAAATTTTTTAGTAAAAAAAGTATTTACCCTCTGGGGTTCATCGTAACTTTTAAGGGATGATTTTTCTTTCCTTAATAAAAAAAATATTTTTTACATAATAGTTTTTTAATTATTTTCCCTGTCCATTAAACACTGTTTGTAACCAGTATACAAAATATCTTTGAAAAAAAAAAGTTAGGCATTAATGGGTTAATAAAATTGATCGAAGCCACTGTTGCCATTGTACTTAGAATTAAAGTCTGCTCTGCACGCAGACAATACGAGTGCGTGATGTTGCCATAGAAATAACTACGGGAGGGGGTGGGGGCATGATAAATAGAACTCGATTGTATTTTTGCTGTGTACGCTACTGTGAATGAACACTGTTGTGCATTAATTTCTGCCATTGACGAGGATTCTGTCCATTTTTACTGGATCAATTACACTACGGTCTTTGCTGGGGTGTGTAACTAAAATGATTCCCCAGTTCCGGATTAAAAGAAGTTCGGATAAGGATCGTTTTTCTGCTGGTTATTTTTATCTGTTAAAGAGCCTGGTCATTGGCACTTACTTCCAAGAACTGTTCAAGGCTAAAATCTCCCTCGCTATCTCAGGAAAGGATCGTGTGTGTGTTGGGCATATTGCGCGACGCGCCGTCTTGCGAGCGTTCCAACCACGGTTCGGAACGTGTTCGGAAACCCTGATGAACTTGTTCCCATTATGCAACGTATATGCCACCTCAACTAGAGGAAAACCCCTCGTGGATCTGGGTAGGCGGAGTTTGTGTGACGTTCGACTCTGATGCCTTCTGCACTCTTGGATCTCAAACGAGTGGCCATATAGGCACACCTGCCTCAATCTGCCAGGTTGTCAGCTCTCTTTTTATTTCTGTTTTGCCTGCCCAGACGGATACACGTTCTCTCTTTGGATTTGGTGGCGAAGTGTCTTTATGTGGTGTTTTGTGTCTTTTTTTTTTGCTGATTGATGGAATGTGGTGTGATTGATTGATTGATGTGGTGCTGTTGCTGCTGAGATTGTTTGGAGAGGAGGAGCGCGATCGGAATCGGTGACCTGTTGCTCCGTGTGGAAATGTATCATCTGTGACCGCTGACCGATTGTTGGGCAACGTAAGTTGGAGTTTTCTTTCTTCTGGTTGTGAGCTTAATAGTGGTACTATTGTTGAGGTGACCATTCATTTTCTTCATTCGTTTATTTTCTTAAAATGGAACATTGAATAATTTTTGACAACTGCACGTATATATTTGAAAAAGCTGTTTCTTGGAACGGTTTGTGCGTGATTGCTGAAAAGAACAGGAATAAACACTATCACGTTTTTGTGCACAAATTTGCCTGAGTACATTTAGTGCTGATTTTAATTAGGAATGAAAATCTTTGCAGCATCTTTCATAATTTAAATTTTACTAGCAACATTGCTTATAAAACTGCATTTTGCAACTGCTTGCTCTTACTATTCCTATTTCGAAATAACCCGTCTTCCAGTGTTTTAGAAACCGGGCAAACAAATGTATTCAATAATTATTCGAAGGTCGTGTAATTCAAATTCACTCTCAGTGTTTCATTCTGTCACTTTAGGAAACAAAAAAAATTTCAGTTTTCCGAGACTATGGCAGGGACAGCAGGACTGTCCCATTCAAACGCAATCAAATTTCAAGCATTATTTTTGAAAATTCATTCTTTAATGGACAAAAAAGCTCTCCTAGTACATCACCCTATTAATGGTTTTAAAATATTTATCCTAACAATTATATAAATCTTAAACAATTAAAACTATAATTGTTTAGGATCAGTAAAATGATAAAGTTAAAATCAAAGTTTCAAAAATGTTCTTTTCTACTAATAGATTGTCGAAATTTTGTTTCAATATTCAGAAACGAGACACTTGACACCAAATTAGAAAAATGTGCCATTATTCTTCAAATATATTAACGTTTACTTCCTAAGGAATTCGCTAAAGTTTGTCCGTAGTTTTGGACGAAAAGAATGAAAAGTTGTTTTATTTTCTTCGGAAAAAACTATTGATGCTTGGAATGGTATGCAAGCCTCTGAGTTATAATGAGATTTTCTTACTATCTTAGCATGCACTTAATGAAAAAGTTTTTTTTTCTTGTTATTCACAAACTTTTTATATTATGTGAAGCTGAAATTGCTTTTTGATGCCCAATTTTTACCGTTAAGTTTAATGGTATTGCCGAGTGAATTAATTAATATTAATTTTTTTTGGTTCCAGCTTTAATTTGTGCAATTATTTGATTTTTCTCTGATCTTCCATAATATTTTTCAAAGACATTTACGTGTTTAGGGTGTTGAGAATCATAAGAAATCAGCGATTTTCACAAACACATACACACTAAAATAGTGCTTAGAAAGAAAATCGGGTATTTTCCCCTATAAAATTCTAAAAAATGACTTCTTTTAGAGTTTTGAGAGCAACTAGTAGAAGAATGTTTTAATCAAAACTGAAGAAATTTGTAAATAAATAACATAAATAAACGGTAGAAGAAAATAATTTAAGGAATTGCAAATCTGCAATGTTTTTCGAATGTGCATTTCATATTGTTTAATTATCTTTTACATTTCTGCACAAAGGCATTTTATTTATATCTTATCAATTACCGGCTAGAAAAGAAAGAGAGAGGTTTTTTTGTAAGGAGGCGAAAACTTTTTAAATAATATTCCATAAAAAAGCATGGTTATGCGTTTGGTTTTTGAATGTCTGAGTTTTCGCAAACGTGAAGATTTTTTTTTTCCTTTTCTTATGTTGAGGTTGCAGAATATTAATCTGGGAAATTTAAGTAAAATGGATTATTAAAAAAAAAAAAAAAAAAAAATTGAATTTCCAGACCGTTTGTAACCTTCAATCTGTACTTAGTATTTTTTTTTCCATTTGTGAACTACAGCATTAAAAATAATGAAATACTAATATTTCGCAGTGAATTGTTCAAAATGAGTTTTTTAAAAAAGTGGATAATGTTTTTTGAATGATTATTTTTAATAATTATATTTGAATATTTTTTATTGATTGTAAAATTAATTTGTATTGTAACCTTACATTGATAAAGATGTCTTAGTTAAAAACCTGGGATTAAAGTGTCTATGGTTTGACACAATGCTATAAGTCTTTTCTTAGGCACATTGATTAAAGAGTCTTAACACATAGATAAATGAAGCAATACATTGATGAAAGTATCTTAACTAAGATATACTTTCTACGTACAAAAGAAAAATAGTTTAGTCATTTTCCGGCGGATAATTGTTTTATAAGTATATTTTCACTTTTCATTGAGTTTGTTTTTTTTTTTTTTTTT
Source organism: Uloborus plumipes (assembly GCA_038373865.1). Classification (NCBI taxonomy): domain Eukaryota; kingdom Metazoa; phylum Arthropoda; class Arachnida; order Araneae; family Uloboridae; genus Uloborus; species Uloborus plumipes. The sequence goes on along the minus strand of JAXGGA010018558.1, from coordinate 1,935 downwards.
TTTTTTCACAATGAGCATTGCTGCTCTAGTTAATGAATAAATGTAAGTAAAAAAAAAGTTTATGGCCTCGCCATTAAAAATCCAAGTAAATATGCGGAAATAAAACAACCAGAATTGACAAATAGAAGTCTGCATAATTTACCTTCCACGGGGGTGAAAGCTAAATGCAATCGGCGTTGAAAAAATAATACGCTCAGGTAATTTGCCCATTGTTTTCTTTTGCATTGTTGAAAACAGTAATAAACTTGCAGTTGAGATTTTTATTATTTTTATTTTCTAAATCAATCTTGCAGCGAGCGAGAATCGGTGAATCTTAAGCATTTCATTTCATTGTAGATGGCGTGCCTAACGAAGTATCTATTTTATTTTTGCATTGTTTCGTTCGTTAACTACAACTGCAACTTGTATGTACTACGGCGGACGCCGATTTCGGAAGTGTTGTTGAAAGAATGTGGAAATAATAATGATGTATGTTTGAAGAGCATTGAAATAATTGCACTTCTATAACGAAGAGCCGGGCGTCTGGGTGAAATGCTTCGCTAACTGTTGCTGGAAAATTTTCATCCCAAAATTCTCTTCAATTTGAAGATGTTTTCGTTGATTCGAATCTTTGTCTCTGCTGTTCTATAATTACGTCTAGTAGTTATTCGGTTTTGTAAATAATAATGATTGATGAATATTTTTCTTGTGTGTAGTTTTTCTTCTTTTGTTCTTACGGTTGTTTATTTAAATGATGTAATAACGCGTCATTCCCTTTGAGCGATTCCATACCAAATCACCGAAAAAAAAAAAAGTTGGTCGCACGACCGACTCGGATTTTTTTTTAATTTGGTACACAGATTGATGGTATAGAGGTATGAAAAAGCCCAAAAGGAAAGTTACCTGCTCCACTTATTTTCTGAGATACATGCCCTCAAAGTTTGTCCGCCACGTCAAAATGCTAAAAAAGTGATGTTATTTAATGATTTTTTATAAAAAATCGTACTCGTGCAAAATAAAAGTGTTAGATATCTATGGAAACTAGTTACTCCAGGCATTCTGAAAAAAAATACTAGAACGTTCATAATGAAAATTGCCAAGGTACAGGGCTCTTTGAAGTTGTCACCACAAAAACTTGATTTTGCAGATTTTGCTAAAATTCAGGCATTTATTACAAAAAAAGGCAAACAAAACCAAAGGTTTTATCACTTTCTGGTAGTGTACAGGTCCTCCCTGTAAATTGCTACGCAATAAATTATTTGGGTTTCTCACTCCTTCTTGGAAATATTTTAGCTTAAAAATAAGCATTAAGGCAAAAAATGCGTTTTTGGCCATCTTGGCAGCCATTTTTCTCATAAAGGGGGAGCAGTAGAAACTTTAATTTTTTTTTAAAACAAGCCACTGATATGTTAGCTATTCACAGGAAAAGAGTTTACTTTTGGTTATTTCTCCCATTAAGAGATATCCTGCTGAAAGTATATGCATGTTTTTCGCGACGACCATATGCTTTTGTTCCCCCTCTCATGGACTTAAAATTAATTAAACCAAAAAATAATTATATATTTATTATTAGCTGTATTATCTACTCAATATGTCATGAAATTTAATTTATTAAATCATTGAAAAATAAATTAGATAATTGATGAAAACAAGAAAAAGTATTTCTCTGATGCCTGAGCATTATGCATTCATAATTATAAAGCAATAAATACTTTCTTGAGAAATTAATTAACATAAATGAGCTCTAAATAGTTATATTATAAGCAATACCCAATCTTGTGATTGGGATACTCCTGTTTTTAATTGAAGAATTTCTTGAATATCACATGAATATCAGGAAAATAAATGAGGTCTTTTCGTTTGATGTAGGATACTTTATGACAAATTTCATTTGATGGGCTACTAACTGAGCATGGTGATAAAGAGCTATTAATTTCAGCTTCGAATTCCATTTTC
>JAXGGA010018557.1:0-21845 GCA_038373865.1 Uloborus plumipes | reverse complement strand
TAGAGAAGCCGAAAATGTAAGAACTCCTGAAGAAGCTTGGTCTGTTCTTTTCAATGATGATTTGATTAGAGTCCTGGTAGATTGCACGAACATTTATATAGATAAAATTAAAGAAAATTATTCTCGAGAGAGGGATGCAAACAAAACGAATGAACATGAAATAAAAGCATTCATAGGCTTGTTATACATGGGCGGATTGCATAAGTCATCTCATGTAAATGTGAGAGATTTATGGGCCTGCGACGGAACTGGAATAGACATATTTCGAAAAGTGATGTCATATAAACGCTTTCTTTTTCTCATGCGGTGTCTCCGATTCGATGATGTTGAAACAAGACAGAGCAGAAGAGATTTGGATAAGTTAGCGCCAATCAGAGATTTTTTTGAACACTTAGTGAAAAATTGCGAAAAAGCGTATACAGTTGGAGAATACATCACCATTGATGAAAAATTGGAGCCATTTAGAGGAAGATGTGCCTTTCGACAGTATATGCCAAAGAAGCCAGCAAGATATGGCATAAAAATTTTTGCGCTTGTCGACTCAAGGACATTCTACACTTCGAAAATGGAGATTTATGCGGGTGTGCAGCCAGAAGGGCCTTTTAGAATCTCTAATTCTCCAAGTGATGTTATAAAGAGGCTAATCGGAAATATTTACAACTCCGGACGAAATCTTACGGTAGACAACTGGTACACTTCGTATCCACTGTCTCAAGATCTTTTAAAGAAAAACATAACTCTTGTAGGCACTCTAAGGAAAAATAAAAGAGAAATTCCACCGATTTTCATAGATTCAAGAAGCAGGGAGGTTCATTCATCTTTATTTGGATTTCAAAAGGACACAACCCTAGTATCTTATGTTCCACAAAAGAATAAAAGTGTAGTTTTGCTTTCAACCATGCATGATGATGATGTAATCGACGAAGAAACTGGAGATAAAAAGAAACCGGAAATAATAAGCTTTTACAACCTTACAAAAGGAGCTGTGGATGTAGTTGACGAGATGGCTGCATGTTACTCCACTGCTAGGATTTCAAAAAGGTGGCCGATGGTAATTTTCTTTTCACTTTTGAATGTTGCTAGTATAAATGCTCGTGTGTTGCTTCTATCGACCAAAGAACCGTCCGCAGAATTCAAGAAACGAAGGCATTTTATCAAAAAGCTTGTGTTGGATCTTATACAACCCCATACAGAACAAAGAACAGCCGCCGCAGAATTGCATAAACAGAAACTTAAGAACAACAACTATGCATCAGAGCAACCTTCTCCAAAACGGCAAAAAATGTGTTATAAAAGGTGCTTTATGTGTCCCAGAGCAAAAGACAGAAAAACAAAATCAGTTTGTAGCAAATGCTACAACAATGTTTGCAAAGAACATGAAATATCTATTTGTTTGAAATGCAACGAATAAATTCATGTAAGTACAATAAATTTTTTTTTCGATGTAAATTATGTATATAATTGCTTAAAGAAATGTGATTTTACATTATACAAAATTTAGTGATGAAAAATCCCTTTAAAAGTAGATTTAAAAAATAATAATTCTTTGGGGTGTTAAACACCCCTTGCGCGTTCTCGAGTGCGGATTATTTGGCGCGCGCCGACGGGTTAAACATTGCAGCAAAAAAGCATCGTCAATGTTCGAGGTGGATATACAGATGTTTTTAATAGACATTTTTTTTTTTTTTTTATAAAAGCTTCAAGAGAAGCACAATTTTCGAGTTCATCAAGAAGCATGTGGACAAAAGAAGCCACACAAAATATTGAAGTACAGTCAGGGGTCTGGCCAGAGGAAATTCGGGTCCGTTAACGGACCCTTCACAAAAATACGATCAAGCAAAACGGACCCTTCACAAAAATACGATCAAGCAAAACGGACCCTTCACAAAAATACGATCGAGCAAAACGGACCCATCACAAAAATACCACAAAAATACGATTACGACTCTTCACAAAATGCTGATCAAACAAAACGGACATTTCACCCATTATCCATTCAAAAAGCAAATCTAATAACTCATAGCCTATTTCTGTGTAAAAGCCCATAATTTTTTATCCTTTTCTGAAGTTAAAGAAGGAAATTGCTTATCCGCCACTTTTTCAGAAAAAAAAAAAGTCGGTACACTTCCTGTCTGCTATGCTCCGGCTTCTTTTAAAGAAATTAACAACTTAAAAAAGGTAGTTGTTTTGCTTTAATAGTTCTGCTTGTTTGTTTTATCATATGCAAATCAAAATGGCTTGCTGCAATGTTGCTGTTATAGATTTCTCTGGAAATGCAGAGTAAGGATTTTTCTCCCAGCTCTTGACTTAAACAAAAAGGAATTAACAACAATTGCAATTATCAGCGAAATGAACTTAGAACTGCAAACAGATAGTTGGGTTGGAGAAAAAATAGGATTGCTTCTGATAGTGGTCAGATTTAAAATTATCGCCATCTGATGTTTTTGGTGTGACTTTTTGAACTCATTTTGGCAGGAAATTATTATTATTATTCTTTTTTTTTATTTGATGCTTGCAAGGGCAGTGTTTTGGTTATATTCAGGAATAATTTATGTACTTGTCTGTTAATATTGGAAGTCTGGTAGTATTGTTTGTTTTGCTATGTCTCTCTACATTGGTATTTTTTCCGCCGAATTTTTTTGGCGAATATGTCGGTGATTATTAAAGACATTCATCATATAAACCTGATGAAATGTAATTCTAAAATTATTTGACTTTGATAAATTATTTTATTTACCGTTTTTATACTTCTGACGTTTTCATTTTGAAAAATGCCTCTCGGCATCCGATATGAAAATCGAATTTTACTTTTTTTTTTCAAGCTAATTACTCTTTATTAGAAGGCAAATAAATGAAAATTCGCTTTATTTTTTGTTCAGATTATTATTTTATAATTTTTAAAGCAAAACTGTTCTTTTATGAGTCTAAATGTTAAACAGTGGATGGATCGTTTCATTTTATTTTTCAATCAATTGTGTCAACAGATATTAATAATATGTTTATCATAGACTTTTAAAATGCCGTTTTAATTTTTTTTAACCAAAATGAACTCGTTTATATGCCGTTTTTATGCGTTTGCTGCACTTTGAAAACTGCAATCTCTTTGCATCCGCTACAGGAATCGGATTTTTCGCTTTTTTGATGTTTGATACGCTGTTTTAAGAGGAAAATAAATGAAATTCACTTTTATTTTTTACTAAATTCAAAAAAAAAAATTTTTTTTTTGCTTTTTTTTCAAAATTGTTTGATTTTCACAAAATTATTTGATTTTTCACAAAATTATTTAGTTTTTCACAAAAAACGGACCCTGTGAAAAATCCTGGACAGACCCCTGACAGTTCAACGCGGTGGCTTTCGCTACTGAATTGCATTAACCAAATTTTGGAGCAGTGGGAGCCTCTGAAGGCTTTTTTTTTTTTTTTGACGAAGAAAATAAGACGCGCAATAAAAGATTTCAGCAAGGCTTCAAAAATCCCATGCTAAAATTGGTGCTGTTATTTCTACAAAATTCTTTACCAATATTTATAAAAGTCAACTTGCTTCTACAGAAAGATGAACCACAGATTCATAAATTACGAAGAAATTTGCAGGAATTATTTTTCGATCTATTACTTAGATTTGTGAAGCCATCAGTTATCTCCGATGACAGCTTGGAGTTTGATTTCTCTAACCAAAACTACGTGGTAAGAACCCTTCAAAAAGAAGATGACAACATTGTCATTGGAGTCAAAACAAGAATGTTTCTTTCAGAAAGTAATTTATCTAAACAGAATGTTGAATTATTTTACAGTCAAGTTAGAAAATTTTACATTAGAGCACTTTCTTGCATTTCAGAAAAGTTGTTAGGGGAACTTGAATTTTTGAAACATCCTTAGATAGTGGATGTATCTATCAGAGAGACTGTTTCATTTTGTTCCTTAATCTTCATGGTAAATCGTTTTCCATTTCTGGTACCGTCTTTTGCGCTGGATGATTTGGAAACTGAAGTTATACATTATCAAATTGACAAGCTAGAGACAGTTCAGTTTAAAAACAGAATTGATCAAATCTGGCATGATATTTCACAGCTGAAAGATTGCAATGGAGCTGTTAAATATAAACATTTGCCTTCAGTTATGTATGCAGTATTGTCTGTGCCACATTCGAATGCTGCCAGTGAACGCCTCTTTAGTCTGGTGCGGAAAAACCATACAGAATTTCCTCCGAATTTAAGCACCAAAGTATTGGAAGCTCTCTTAGTTGAAAAAGTTAAAATGCTTTCTTCTCAAGAAAACTGTTATGAGAAAAAATTCACGAAGGAAGAACTCATGTCAGCCAAAAAAAGTGCATCTGTGTCCTCTTCTACTTGCTAAAGAAAACATGGACTCAGAGTTACAGTTTGATCATGAAAGTGATTTTAAAGTTTTTTTTTTTAGTTAATAACTTTAAGTTCATTTGTTTTTTCTTATTTTCTCCTTCAAGTTTTTTAAAGATTTTTATTCAAAGAAAGAAGGTTTTAATGTTGGTATTAGCACAGCAACTGTTTCTTCTGCAATTAAGACTGCTTTTCTTCTGCTAATAGACCATGAAATTGAAAAGTTTTTTTTTTTTTTTTTTTTTTTATTACATTTAAGTGTGAGTTTGTTCAAAAAAAAACCAAAAAAAAAACCAACTAAATTAAGGGCAATGATCTTCATGAAAGAAAGGTATGTCAGTTTGAAAATTTTAAAATTATTTCTCTTGGTTAATTCTTAGTTTTGTGTTTGCCTACTAAACTTTGAAAATTGTTAAATGCTTTGTCTTGCCTTAAATGAATTTTATATTTTTATTATCAAATATTAAATAACATTTGCTAATTTATTATCTGAGTAAACATTTAAGTTTTGACATTTGTTGTATTTAAACAATTAAAATGGGTATAAATGTTGATTATTTCGTTTTTAATATTTGTGTGCACTAGACTTTTGAATAGCTATTGCTTTGTTATCTATCGGGTAATATGAACTACTGATAAGTACTGAAAACTACTGAAAAATTTTGTGACTTCTACTGAAAACTTATTTATAAGAGTGGCATCTCTGGTTTAACCATTGGAAAAATAAATGTTCATCTACCGCAGTAGTCGACGTATCCACATGTCTAGTTACCGAATTCACTGTATATATTTATTGCCTTATTAACTAAGTGAAGAAACAGAAAGGCCAATTATTTTACATTTAAGTGTAACAACTTTTCTGTGCGTAAATAAAAAAAAATATTAGCTTTACATTAAGTATCTTTTTAATCTTTAGTGCACACTTTTTGCACTTTTAAGTGCATATTTGCATGCTTTTGATTCTGATTTTAGGACAGATAATTTGGGCTCTAAGTACAATGTTTACCTCAGCCCCCTGGGCAACAAACTAGGGGGCTGAGGCCATTGGAGCAATAACAACTAATGTTGGATATTGACCAAGTTAGGTTTTTAGTAGAATTTTATCTACCAGATTGTAGATTTTTCGGCTCAATAACAAACTTTGATGCAATACCCTAGTATTGGGTTATATTAACCTCATTTAGCAAAGTCTTTTAATTTTTTTCTTTTCCAACTCTCAGTATTTTTACTTAGAGCTAAAGTGAAAAATATCCTTCTGATTAAAAGTACAGTAGGCTCTACCTGGCCTAATGCGCAGATGGTTTACCAGTAGGGTGGAACGAAAAAATCAACTTTTGCTTTTCAATTAGCCTTAGTGCGGAAAAGTTGCCTTTTCATGTAAATAAAATATAAAAAAATATGAAAAATATTGAAGCATATCTTGAGGTGCCGCAAGAAGGAGAAAGTTTTTTAAAATTGTAATTTTTTCCACATTTTAAATTTTTTTGCAAAAATTGTCATACTTATCTATTTTCTTCAAACACAATCAAAAAAGAAATTATTATGCCATAAAGGCCTCACAATACTCTTTTCTAATATTTTGATTATTTCTTGAGGGTGACAAAAACAACGTAGTTCTGTAAGAACGCACTTTTTGACAGTACTGTGTTTTGACAATACTAATTACATGTTATTTCATACTATATTTCAGTAAATTTTTGTAGTTACTTTAAAAGGAAAAAAATTGAAAAAAATTACTCCAAATGGGGGGGGGGGGGGGTTCAACTTGAGTATTTTACTATCAAAATTTCCTATCAAATTCTATCTCTCCGAGAATATTCTTAACTCACGACTCTACTTAAACTATTGTTTGTATGTACTTGAAAATGAATCATCTAAATATGATCTTTAATGACCCTATCAAAAATTATTAAGTAAAATGTTTTTACAATAATTGTAACCTTATTAATTTTTTCAATATTTTTTTTGTAGGTATAACTTGTTTACTGGTTGTCCAAACTCAAAAACAGTAACAATAATTCTAAGAGGTGGTGCTGAACAGTTTATTGAAGAGAGTGAAAGATCTTTACATGATGCAATAATGATAGTCCGCAGAGCTTTGAGGAATGATAGTGTTGTTGCCGGTATGTATATATTTTTTAAAGAAAGAAAGACGCAGTTTTATTATATTTGTATTTTTCAACCCCTGACTAATTTTTACGTTTAAGTAGTCACTTTTTTCTTACTACTGTAAAAATGACCTAATTTTACTTATGTACTGTTATCATTACCAAAAATTTGCAATCTAAGTTTTCAAAGTTGTTTCGTAATAAATTTAATATGATTGAAAGGTGTTTTAATATCTGAATATTTATTTTACGGATCACTGGGAACTCTTAGTGGTCAAAGATAAGTTGTGCAACACTAATATGTGATCTGACACACGAATGAACATTTGTGCTTTTGGCATGGTAGAAGTGACATTTGCGTTTGGCTTGCTCAATGTAAGCCTTCAATTCCGGGATTCTGAATATAATTATTACAGCTTTTTTTAAATGCTTGCATAAATTTCGAACTGATGATAATTTTTACTAGAAAATTCTAAGCTTTCGAATGATACAAAATTTGAAAATGTAAATGAAATATTTCTCTCTTATATTATTAAATTTGAAAAATAAACTTAAAATTAGAGTAGGAAAAGAACAAAAGTAAATTTTCGAAAAAAACGTATAAGGTGCACACCTCTTGCTACAAACTTAATTTCGTGCCAAATTTTCTTGAAAAATCAACCAAACAGTTTTGACCCTATGCGCGTCACAGACAGAATGACAGACAGACCCACCTTCTGCTTTATTATTAGTAGAGATGCCAGCAGTTCCCAACCCATGGGTTGCTGGCAGCCTGCTACTGGGCTGTGGACAGAGGTCAAGAACATAAACTAAGAGAAATCTTGGTGTCATCAATTTTTCGAGTCTATTCACTGGCAAAGTGACTGTCACTTAAACTCATTCAGTGGCTTGTAACCAATAAAGATGACTTTTCATGTGTCTCAGTAACTTCCCTAAAATTGAAGATATTATTTTATAGATCAGAAACTCCTTAGAAGAAAAATACCTTAAAATCATTGAAAGTCGTTTTAAATGAAGACCACTCGTTATTTGCACTATCATGTGACCTGATTCAAAAGACAGTTTTTAGAACACCATTGGACACGTTTTTGATAAATGTTTGACAAACTATTGACCAAGAAAGCAATAGCAAAAATTTCGAATACTTGATAAGCTTGTCAAGTACTTATCTAATATAAGCCTATAATATGTCATTTATTTCTGAGAAATTGATGTAGAAATACACTGAAGTGACAAAAGTCATGGGATAGTAATATGCAAATTTTCAGATGGCAGTAGCATCGCATAGAACAGGTATAAATGCGCAGTGCTTTTACAGAGCTTTCATTTCTGTTCAAGTTATTCATGTGAAGAGGTTTTAACGTGATGATGACCGCACGACGTGAATTAACAGACTTTGAACGCGGAATGTTAGTTGGAGCTAGACGCATGGGTCATGCCATTTCGGAAATCGTTAGAGAATTCAACATTCCCAGATCCACTGTGTCAAGAGTGTGCCGAGAGTATGAAATTTCAGGCATAACATCCCACCATGGACTGCGCAGTGGTCGACCGCCTGCACTTAAAGATCGAGACCGGCGACGTCTGCAAAGAGTCGTAAATTCTAACAGACAAGCAACACTGCGTCAAATCACCGTAGAAATCAATGTGGGACGTACAATGGACGTGTCTGCTAGAACTGTGCGGAGAAATTTGGATTTCTTGGGCTATTCCAGCAGAAGACCGACTCGAGTGCCTTTACTGACAGAACGACATCGCTTGCAGCGACTCTCGTGGGCACGTGAGCATATCGGTTGGTCCCTAGATGAATGGAAAACCGTGGCCTGGTCCGATGAGTCACGATTTCAGCTGGTAAGAGCCGATGGTAGGGTTCGAGTGTGGCGCAGACCCCACGAAGCCATGGACCCAAACTGTCAGCAAGGCACTGTTCAAGCTGGTGGTGGCTCCGTAATGGTGTGGGCTGTTTTTTCATGGCATGGACTTGGTCCTCTAGTGCGACTGGACCGAACATTGACTGGAAATGCTTATGTGCAGCTACTTGGAGATCACTTGCAGCCATTCATGGACTTCATGTACCCAAACAACGATGGGATTTTTATGGATGACAATGCGCCATGTCACCGGGCCACAACTGTTCGCAATTGGTTTGAAGAAAATTCTGGACAATTCCAACGAATGATTTGGCCACCTAGATCGCCCGACATGAATCCCATTGAGCATTTATGGGACACCATCGAGAGGTCTGTTCGTGCCCAAAATCCTGCCCCATCAACGCTTTCACAATTATGGACGTCTATCGAGACAGCATGGCTCAATATTCCTGCAGAAGACTTCCAACGACTTGTTGAGTCCATGCCACGTCGAGTTGTTGCACTTCGCCGGGCAAAAGGAGGGCCGACACGATATTAAGAGGTATCCCATGACTTTTGTCACTTCAGTGTACATTGATGTTAAGCGTGATTTTTAGTTTCGATCCTAATATTGATTTTTAGAAATACAATTGGTTTGCCTCTGATATGATAACCGAGTTTTTCTCATTTTTTGATGCTTATTACCCTTAGATGTCAAATAAATGTCTGATAATTTTTAATTAAAAATCAAATTAAACATTTTTGAGCAAAATTCTGTTTCTTTTGTGAAAATCAAAATATCAAAATTTTAAGCACTAGTTTAATTTTATATTTGCTCCAATTATGTTGATAGCAAAATGATGTTTATGGTAGAGCTTTCAAATGCAGCTCTTAAAGTAAGTTTACTTAAATACTTCCATATGCCAATTTCATACTTTTAACGCCTTGATTTTGAAAATCGCGATCTCTTTGCATCGGCTATAGGACTCGGATTTTTTGTGTTTTCGATGTTTGCTATACCTTTTAAAAGGCAAACAAATAACATTCATTTTTATTAAGTCAATGAAATAAAACTTATAAACAAAATTGCATTCTCTCTGAGTGCCAAATCTCAGAAACTTAAATGCTGAATCTCTCACTGAATTTTAATTTTGCATCCTTTATTTTAAGTTTTTTTTTTACACATACATATCATCTTTAGATAGTATTTCACTTCTGTATTAATAAATACGAAGTCTTTGACTTTGGTTATATTTTATTAATTAGGAGATCTATGTGTATACAATATTTTCAGTAGCAAATGCAATTTTCATAACTTCATAAATAATTTCTCATTACAAACAGTAACTTTGTTAGACTTTTGTTTTCACCTTAAAATAGTTTTTTGAGGATGATATGTGTTACACCAGCTCAAAAGTAACTTTATTACTCATGAACAGTTTAATTAGATGTATACACACTATTTTGACTGAGAACTATTTGAAACTATTTGAATATAGGAAATGTCTCATTGGTTTATGAAAGGCAATAATTATGATGAACATAATTATAAAATTATGTTTGTTTAATGAATCAGACCCATAGGTCCCCCCCCCCCCCCCCCGTTCCGCCACATTTTTACTTTAAAACTTTCAAGTATTTTTTCATGAACTCCCAATCACCCCTACATCTGATGTGATTTTACATTGGCTGACAATGAATAAAAACATTTTCTGCTCTAAAATCTATATGAGAAATGCATGAAGTGCTATATTGTATCTACTAAAGTTATAAGAAAGCAAAAAACTAAATTTTGTAAATTATAATCATGAAAATAAACCCTTTTCAAAAATCACTAGTTCCATGTGTAGTTTTCCGACTATTCGTTGAATTGTTCAACTTTAAACATTTTTTCCCCTTAAAAATGGTGAAACCTTCCGGATTTTTTTTTAGTATTTAAAATACCAAAGGTAGTATTTAAAGAAGGTAATGTACTTGGGTTTAATTTAATAGTGTTTTATTTAATAAACAACAACTCTAGATCTTGTTTGTGAAATTAAAGAGTGGCACCCATGGATTTATACTGTTCTTAACACATTTTTACAATCAGCTGATTTATGTTGGTTTTATTAGGAGGTGGAGCTATAGAAATGGAACTGTCCAAATTTTTGAGGGACTATTCAAGAACCATCAAAGGAAAAGAACAACTAATTATTGGAACTGTGGCTAAAGCACTGGAAGTGATCCCAAGGCAGCTCTGTGATAATGCAGGATTTGACTCTACAAATATTCTGAATATGTTGAGACAGAAACATGCAACTGGTTAGTTATTAAATAGCTCATTTTGTTTTCTACATAAATTCCTGTAGTATTTATTTGTTGTAAATATTTATACTGTCAATATAATCAAATAATTTGAATGTTACTGTAAAAACCTAATATTATGCAATGTGATATTACTTAAAGGTATGTTATTTACTAATACAGGTGGAATCTGGTATGGTGTGGATATCAATAATGAAGACATCGCTGATAACTTTGAAGCCTGTGTGTGGGAACCAGCTGTTGTAAAGATCAATGCCCTCACAGCTGCTACTGAAGCAGCCTGTTTAATAGTTTCATTAGATGAGACCATTAAGAATCCTAAATCAAATGTTAATCCACCAAGTGGTTTACCTGGCAGAGGTCGAGGTCGACCTTTTTAAATGTACTAAAAAGAGCTCTGAATTCTTCTGTATACTTAATACATTAATTCCTGGGAACTTTGCACTTTCCGTTTGAAGTTCGAGATGAGTTGCATCTCAGTTGGAAATAACAAAGCTTGCCTTTATCTGTCTTTTGTCTAACCACTGTTTTATTTTTTTCAGATGCTTTATGTATGAAATGCTCATTAACTTCATTGTGTCACAGTGAATCAAATAAAGTCTATCAAATTTCTCATTTTAATTTAGTTGTGTGTGTGTTTATTTTGTTTTAATCAGCAAAGTTTTCGGAAATTTTCGAGCTATTCTTAATTTAGAATTGATTGCAATTTTTCTAAAAATAAAATAAAAGATTGATCCACAATTTTATTGAGTTTTCTGACTGAAATCTTGTGATCCTTGAAATCTTTCAATGTTGTTTCCCAATTTTCTTTTCTATTGAACCTTTGTAAAATATTAGAACATTTAAAAGTAATTTTCAAATCGTAAACATGTCTGCTTGGCACTGGTATACAGTGATCTGAATACACAAGTGCCTAGTTACGTACTAAAATATCGCCTAGAGATTAGTGTGGCATCAGACAAACTTATCCCGTCTCAAACAATATCTTGCCCACTGCTTACATGACTGGACTTTATAGAGCACTTGTTATCTTAATATATAGTGACTAGCAGTAGCCGCATGGCTTGCCCATGCTATAAAATTGAAACTACAGACTACTGTTTGGGCTTGAATGAAAGCTGATTAAATGTTTTGTAATAGCATGTCCATTTTTTGTCTTGTAGAATAGGAATTTTTGTCGATATTTGGTCCAAACTATGATCGAAGCATTATTTTTTTCATTTCTCGCAAAAAAAACTCCATTTTTCGAAGTACCATATCTTCTGAACTATTGGTCCTACAGAGTATGACTTGAGCTTAAATTGTTGCAAATTTAGTGTTCTTTAAAATGTGTATTCACATGTATCAGCAAAAGTTGCATAGTTTAGGAGTTATAAGGGAAAAAGTGAAAAATGTCCGAAAATTTTGCAGTTTTTCGTGAGTTTCGCAGCGAGCACAAGTTTTAGAAAGGTGCAAACTTAGATTTACACTACCTAAGGGACCTAAACAACATATTAAAAATTCAGAACTACACCGCAATTAGCGATTTTAGCTCTTTTTTTTTTTTTTTGCACAGATTGACTGGACTATAAATATTTATCTCATAGGCAAAACCCAATTTTGTGATTAGGATATTCCTGATTAGCTCTAAACAGGATGGTACCCTTGTTCTTCGTTGCTTTAATATTTTGTAGAAAATAGAATGTATGCTGCATGGTATCTGTGAACTAGTATTTTAGTGAGTTAACTTATTCTTGTCAGTTCTTATTAGTCGCATGTCAGTTTTGTAAAGATCAGTATGGGATTAAATTAGTTGTACTAATTCAATTCTTCAAGCATTGCTTTATATGAAATTATTTACTTATATATTTTGTAAATATTTAACTGTTAATAAGATTAAATGGAATTTGATGTTGAAATTAATAGCTCGTTATCACCATGCTCAGTTAGTAACCCATCAAATGAAATTTGTCATAAAATATCCTACATTAAACGAAAAAGCCTCATTTATTTTCCTGACATTTATATGATCAATAAATGCTGCAATTAGAAACAAATATCCCAATCACAAGATTGGGTTTTGCTTATGAGATAACTGCTTAGAGCTTCTTTATTTCAAACTAGCCGGGTACCCGGCCCTGCCCGGATTTCGGCCGGGTATGGTGTTTTAGTGACGCTCGTTCATGAATTTTTCAACATTAAAGTGTATATCTATTTACACAATGGCTACTTCTGTAAACAATGGCAATTTTTTCTGACTGGACAAACTAAAATACTATATTGCACATCTTAAATACAAATGCAAGCTACAAATAATGTTTAGGTAAATCGGAAATGTTATGAGCTTGGTACAGGGTGCGGCGGAGAAACTTGCAGACTTGAAAAGTCGACTTCGGGAAAAGTACACCATGTAACATTTTTCTACTTTTTATAAGATCTGGTACCCATTCTGAATTTTTATATTAGATTTAAAAACTACATCGGGAAGAATGACGGCCCCTTTTAATGATGCACTCATGTACCCTAGATTTGCTGCACTCTTTAGAGCATATCGACTGATGGGATGTTGGTGATAGCAAGCCGAATGTTGTTCTCCAGGCGTTGCAGGGTCCGGGGCTTGTCGTTGTAAACGATCGATTTGAGATACCCCCATAAAAAATAGTCACAGAGTGTCAAATCGGAAGAGCGGGCCGGCCACGGTAAAACACCTTTCAAGGAGACGTTATCACTCAACTGGTGAAACACAGCAAGTTTGTAGGGATGGAACTGGAGTTCTTTGTGAAGAATTCGTCTCAGTGTCCAATCAAAAATCCCCAAAGCAGCAGCGTGTTTACGCGCCGAACGCCTGGGAGAGAGCAAAAACTACTCCCTCACTTCTTCGACGTTTTCTAGGGTTCTGGAAAACCGTTGACCTCCTGGGCCTCTGTTTGCCACACTCTCACTTTCCCTGAATGTTTTCACTCACGAAACAGTCGATTCCCAGCCAGGAATGGGAACAACGGGCTGAATTTTGAACCGAGTTCGGAAGGCACGTTGAGTGGCGACCACCGAAAGATCATTTGAAAAGCAGGGATTCGGCGGTGAACGCTCGTTGCTCCTTTGTCCAACGCATGGCGACAACTAAACTATGCGATAACAAAACTTCAGGACCTTCTCTTTAAAATACAACTCTTCCCACTCCTTTCCAACCACTCCTTGCTAATTAGCATCCAATTAAAATCAGCAAGTTTCTCTGTCGCACCCTGTAAAATCAATCGCACTGGAGTCAAGTATTTCCAAACATTACACGTAAAATAAGTCCAGCATTAGTTTATATCCTTGTGACTACATTGGTGAAAACATCTTATGTACCTAACTCAGAAATTTTTTGACAATAAACATTTTCTGTTCTCTAACTGTTGCCAAAACCAATTATCCTTTTATTTATTCTCGTTAGCGATTATTGGCACAGATGAATTAAAAATCCTAAGAAAGCAATAAATTTCATACTTACTCCAGAGAAGCCTTGGTTCACATTTTCATTATGATCACCATTAATATTGTTGTTATCAGGCAACAATTTTTTTGCAACAATGGACTGAAAATTTAATCATTTAATGGGGAAACAATATGAAATTTACTATTTTCCATAATGACTTTTTTAAACTCAGCTTTTTAGAAATAAATTATAGCTTATTCTGCTCCCTGTTACTGCAGCTATCTACGGTGAAAAAATGGTTTAAATCGGTCCAGTAGTTTTGAAGTTTACCCCGGACATACGCATAGAAAAGTACTCTTTTATGTATATAGATGATTTTTCAAGAAATTATCAAGTAATTAATAATTATGAATGCATAATGCTCAATCATCGGAGAAATATTTCTTGTTTTCATCATATATCTAATTGTTCAATGAATTAATAAATTAAATTTCATGACATTGGGTAGATAATACAGCTATTTATAAATATATCATTATTTTTTGGTTTATTTAATTTTAAGTCTCCTAGACGGGGAACACAAGCATAGGGTCGTCGCGAAAAACATGCATATACTGTCAGCAGAATATCTCTTAATGCAGGAAATAACCAAAAGTAATACTCTTTTCCTTGTGAATAGCTAACATATCAGTTGCCTGTTTAAAAAATAACAATGTTTCGTCCTGTCCCCCCCCCCCCCTCCCCCCCCCCCCCCCCCCCCCCCACCCCCCCCCCCCCCCGCCCGCCCCCCCCCCCTCCCCGCTTTATGAGAATAATGAGCTGCCAAGATGGCCAAAATCGCATGTTTCTTGCCTTACTGGCTTGTCATTTAAGCTTAAAATATTTCCAAGAAGGAGTGAGCAACCCACAGTTAAGCTATTGCGTAGCCCATTTACAGTAAACATCTGTATGCTACCAGAAAGTGAGTAAACCTTTGGTTATGTTTCCTTTTTTAGCCTACTTTCCCGTTAAAAATAAAAGAAAGACGAAAAAAGTATTAGAAGTAGGTTAATGCATCTAAAAAATATCGCCAAGTTAAAAAAATAAAAAAGTAAAATGAATATTGAAAAATTAAAAATTTGAAAGTAGGGTATTGAGATGGGGAATTTGTGTGTCGGTCGGTCGGTCGGTCTGTCTTTCTCCCCCTAATAACTTTTGAATGAACATTCCGATTTGGACAAACTTTTTTTTGTTGGAAAGATCTCGTCGAGTACAGCTCATTCCCATATTAGTGCAGGAGCAACTGGTTAAATTTTAATTTCCGTGCGCTTTTTGTGATACAATTATGACAGTTGGTTTTTCTGAAAGGTATTGGCACCAGGAATACGAATTTGGATGTTGCCACCCCCAAAAATAGTGCAGGGGACGTAAGGGGGGGGGGCAAAGTTTCTTCACTAAAATAATTATACCTTCATTATTTCATGGCTTACAACCAGTTTTCAAAGCGTAAAATGCTTAAATCCACTTAATAATAACATTATAATGCATAAAAAGCTGAATTCAAATTGCTGACACGTGTTTCGGAGCTATTAAGAGCTCCTTTTTCAGTTTATAAGATGAGAGCTTATGAATGAAAATTCATCCAGCTGAAGGTGTTTTTTTCATTGAATAGAGGTGCCTCATTATCAAGTACATCATTTGGACAACCAGGGGGAGGGGGTTCCGCATCCCCTTTTAAAAACAAAATGCAAATGCACATTTGTGTACGCATTTATCCTTTAACACACAGTATACATTGAATTTGCACTTTTGCCGTGGACTATAATCGCCCCCCCCCCCTCCGGAAAAATTAATGTTTTTATTTATTTATTTTTATTTTTATTTATTTATTTATTTTTTATTTATTTATTTATTTTTTTTTTTTAATCAGGGAGAGGGGTTTAATTGCCCCGCTAATCTGATAACTTGTTCCTCTTAAATAGCAATTTTTTTCGTCATTTTTCGCCCTCCACAATTTTTTGTAGCTTAAAGCACTGCTAAAGGAAGTTTTTACAGCCACAAATGTACTTTAAATAATATAAACCAGAAATACTCATTGTGAGTGGTCTGAAATATACCTGAAATTTTAAGTTAAAAGAATGAGAGAAAGACTCTTAAAGTGTATTCACTCAAATAATAATATAATGACACAATAAGAACCCAAATTTACCATGGACTGCTTAACATCGTGTTTGTTTCTGTTGCTGAGTGTAAAAAGTAATCTTAAACAAACAAAACATTTATTGAAATCAAGATGTTTTATTTTATTATACCTCACTATACATTTTCATCTGCATTTATGTGAAAACAAAATAGTTAAATAAAAACATGAAAGTAGAACTATAATTACAAGTAACAACACACACTAGTCATTTGACGGTAGTATTTGAAAGAAAATGTAATAGATATATTTAAATCAACCCATTAATTAATCTTTCATATTCTTGATCGTTTTAAAAAGACATTGCTAGGAAGAATTTTAAAACAATAAGTCAAATAATAATAATATATAATACAAATTAAAAATCAGTTTCATTGTCAGATTGATCTGAAATGCTCTCCTCATACCAGTTAAAACAGTGATTTTCATCACCTACATCCAAACATCCACACATGTCCGTGCATGGAAATTTGTTACATCTGCATTTGCACAGCAGTGTAGAACATTTACTTTTTTTGCATAAGCATTTTACCAGTTCTAGAATCGCCCGTGGAACAAATCTGCTGTCTTGCATTTCCTAACCATAACCAGCATCCGGCTGTGGAATATTCGGACAAGCAATGACATCATTTTGCCATATCATGGCCTGATAATGTGCTCTCGTGATGGCATAGCGAAGAGCTGATTGTGTTGGTGGCATCTTCTTTAATTCAGCAATTTTCTTGAGAAATAACATGAACCGAACAGAGGTAACATCTGATTTAGAACAGTTTGACAGGTAAATTTTGCAAACAAACTGTTCTAATGCACCAAAAATATCTTCAGATGGTGTAGAATTAATTCCTAAATTTGCAAAATATTTTTATCAGACTGCTGCAAAGCTTGGTAGCTAATGCTTAATTAGACCACCAGCGAGTGACCGCACTTGGTGCGGTACAACTAGTAATTTTTTCAAGGCAGAGCTCGGGTACAAAGCAGTGAGTAACCGCCTCTAAGCAAGGGCTAAGGCAGGATGACCAGAATGGAAACTGCTCCACAGGCGATTCTAGAACTGGTAAAACGCTTATGCAAAAAAAGTAAATGTTCTGTGCAAATGCTTAAGTAACGGATTTCCATACACAGACATGTGTGAATGTTTGGACGTAGATGATGAAAATCACTGTTTTAAGTTTTAACTGGTATGAGGAGAGCATTCAGATGAATCTTGATAATGAAACTGATTTTTAATTTGTATCATATATTATTATTATTTGAAATATTGTTTTAAAATCCTTCCTAGCAATGTCTTTTTGAAACATTCAAGAATATGAAAGATTAATTCATGGGTTGATTTAAATACAGTGAACTCTCACTTATACACCGCCTCATTTATGCGCCTTTTTCACTTATACGACGATTTTCAGTGGTCCCAACACATTCCATAGTAAAATAATGATAATTTCATTCGTTTATGCGTCACTCTAAAGATAAATATTTCACTTATGCGCCGAATTTTTAGAAAACTGTAAACAATTTAAATTTAATTTCTTGAAAAATGAACATGTTTCTTCACTTTCATCTTTAATCGTTCTCTTTTATTGCTCACGGGAGGCGTTTTTCCCACATGAACTAGAGTTCGGAGAGGGACAATTATCGATTATGGATCGTTTTAAAAGGACCAGTTTGTGATTAGGTATGCTACAATTTTTGTTTTTTCCTTATCATTGCAATTGGGTTTCAGTAGTTGCCAAACCGTAGTAATATGACCATTTTCTACAGAAACATTCTTATTGATGCTCTCATTAGAACTTCTAATGCATTTTAGATTTTTAAATAGGCTTGTTCACTTATGCGTCTCTCTCACTTATGCGCCTTTTTCTGTTGGTCCCTTGGGGCGGCGCATAAGTGACAGTTCACTGTATATCTATTACATTTTCTTTCAAATACTGTCAAATGACTAGTGTGTGTTGTTACTTGTAATTATAGTTCTACTTTCATGTTTTTATTTAACTATTTTGTTTTCACATAAATGCAGATGAAAATGTATAGTGAGGTATAATAAAATAAAACATCTTGATTTCAATAAATGTTTAGTTTGTTTAAAACTACTTAGATTTATTAGATTGTCATTATATTATTATTTGAGTGAATACACTTTAAGAGTCTTTCTCTCATTTTTTTATATTTCAGACCACTCACAATGAGTATTTTTGGTTTATATTATTTAAAGCACATTTGTGGCTGTAAAAACTTCCTTTAGCAGTGCTTTAAGCTACAAAAAATTGTGAAGGGCGAAAAATGACGAAAAAAATTGCCATTTAAGAGGAACAATTTATCAGATTAACGGGGCAATTGAACCCCTCTCCCTGATCAAAAAAAAAAAAAAAAAGAAAGAAAGAAATAAAATAAAATAAATAAATAAAAACATTAATTTTTCAACCCCCTCCCACCCGCCCCGGAGGGGGGGGCGATTATAGTCCAGGGAAAAAGTGTAAATTCAATGTATACTATGTGTTGAAGGATAAATGCGTACACAAATGTGTATTTGCATTTTGTTTTTAAAAGGGGGATGCGGAAACCCCCCCCCCCCTGGTTGTCCAAATGATGGGCTTGATAAATAAGGTACCTCTATTCAATGAAAAAAACACCTTCAGACGGATGAATTTTCATTCGTAAGCTCTCATCTTATAAACTGAAAAAGGAGCTCTTAATAGCTCCGAAACACGTGTCAGCAATTTGAATTCAACTTTTTATGCATTATAATGTTATTATTAAGTGGTTTTAAGCATTTTACGCTTTGAAAACTGGTTGTAAGCCATGAAATAATGAAGATATAATTATTTTAGTGAAGAAACTTTGCCCCCCCCCCTTACGCCCCTCTGCACTATTTTTGGGGGTGGCAACATCCGAATTCGTATTCCTGAAACTAACTGTCATAATTGTATCACAAAAAGCGCACGGAAAACCAGTTGCTCCCAGACTATATTTGATTTTTCGATTTGAACAACTTTTGGTTCAACTTTGAATCGTTCAAACAACCTGTCCCGCGATGCTAACTTTTGAGTGAACAATCCTATTTGAACAAACTTTTTTTTGTCCGAAAGATCTTATCAAGGATATTTCATTCCCGTATTTACATTTCCGATTTGAACAATTTTTCGTTCAACATTGAACCGCTCAATCAAGCTGTTACCCCTAATAACTTTTGAGTGAACAGTCCGATTTAAATAATTTTTTTTTTTGTTCGAAGGATCTCAGCAAGGATACTTCATTACCGTACTTAAATTTTCCATTTGAGCATTTTTTCGTTCAACATTGAACCGTTCAAGCAAACTTTCCCCGCATAATAACTTTTGAGTGAACCGTCGGAATGGAATTTTTTTTTTGTTTGTAAGATCTCGGAGAGCCTTTCCCATACATTCCCATATTTCGCTTTTTGGTTTGAACCATTTTTCGTTCAATATTGAACCGTTCAGAAAAAAAATTAACATTAGCGTCTAGGGGGAATTTAAGTTAAATGCTGATCCTGAACTTAAAGTCGGATTTCCTTGAAACTAACTTTGTAAGAAAATGGTTTTGATAAATAATGTTTGTAAAGTGCTTTTCTGAGTAATCTTCTGTGAGGACTCTGATTCCGACTCCGCAAACATGGTGGAAATGCAGGCTCAGAAAAAAAAATGACTGACAATGCAGGCGAATTTTTGTTTATTTATTCAATTGTTTTATTTTATTTATTATTATTTTTTTTCTTGGCAGACGATTTTTTTTGTAACAAAAATTTTTCATTCACGAGAACATTTTATTCTTTATATGTATTTAACAACTGGCAACGGATTAAAAGTAACGAGTTTTTTTCCCCTTTTTTTTCTTTCTTTGATAAAATGTGTTTTGATGCTCTTTGTATTTATATTTATTTATTTATTTATTTTATTATCATTATTATTATTATTTTGAAAACGATGGAGGACTTTTTATACGGAGGAACTGTAACAGTTACACTCTTTAAAAGGTGCGACAAAACTTCATTTATTCGTTAATTACTTTTTACGTGTCTATTTCATTTGATGATAGGGGTATATTTTGCTTTTCGAAATCAGGTCTAAGTACTAAAAAGGTATGTTTGACATAATTTTCGGTCTTAGATAATCAAGAGAATACTGATCAGATGCGAGAATGCCGATGTCGATGTACGGGAAAGTAGGCTCGTTTAGTTCTTGACAGAACTTCTTGTTTGGAATAAATTCCTCAATTTTCCTCAGCAAAATCGGCAAAATCCAGTTTTTGTGGTGGCAACTTCAAAGAGCCCTGTATCTTAGCAATTTTCATTATAAACGTTCTAGTATTTTTTTCTAAATGCATGGAGTTGCTAAATTCCATAGATACCTAACACTTTAATATTGCATGAGTACAATTTTTTAGAAAAAATGATTAAATAACATCAGTTTCTTAGTATTTTGAGTGGGCGGACTAACTTTGAGGGCAGGCCCGTAATTTAGGGGGGCAGGGGGGGGGTCAATTGCCCTCCTGGCTTTGAGAAATCAATGTATTTACATATAAGTGGGCGTGGTTTTTGATGTTTTTCTTTGAAATTGCATTGGGTTTGGACCCTTTGCCCCCCCCCCCTTTAAAAACTTGAAATGACGTCCCTGTTTGAGGGCCTGTATCTCAGAAAATATGTGGAGCAGGAACCTAAAAATTTAGACTCTTCCATGCCTCTATATAATTAACCTGTTTGCCAAATTTAAAGAAAATCCGAGTTGGTCATGCAACCAACTTTTCTTTTTTTAGGGGAGTTGGAATGGAATCACTCAGCTGTAAGTTTTTATCCAAATCAGTAGCCTTATTAAACCCTACCATTATTTTTTAGAATCACCTTGTAAATTTTCACTACACCAATAATCCAATACCATTGAGCTGACAAGTAACTTTTTCATGACATGACAAACTGTTTTAGAAACCAAGGTCAGAAAAAATGTTCAAGAATTAATAAAGTCCTATTTTTCTAATGTATGCTCATAAAACAATGATAAACATTTGTTTCACAACAAAAAAGATATTTATAGAGGGCTAAAATCTTTGGTCCTGTTTCGTATAAAGGTTTTACTACAAAAGTAACTTGGATTAAGCACACTTTAAACCGAAACACAAAAGCGGAAAAGATCGCTTCGCCGAACTCTCGAAGAAAAAAAATGTTAACGAATTCTCTATTTTGTGAACTAGGAAAGCGTTAAACTTCTGAAATGTCCCAACAAAAGACTTGAGAGCCTCTAATGCTTCAGCTGTGGTAGTTGACTAGAGAATAATGGACACAGGTTACAGAGTTTAAAAGCAAAGTTTTATAGCTTTATCTTTGTCGGAACATGTTAACAGATTTTAAAAATTGACAACTCCTTTCAAGTGACACTAGATTATTAAGTTAAGCTATTGTATTAATAACAAAGGATAGGAGGAAAAAAGGGGGTTAAAAGCTACACAAGGGTATTTTGTAGAAAGATAAAAGCAGTTTAATGTGTGGTAAAATTTATTAACAAATTAAAATTTTTGAAAGAGTAAATCTTTTGTGACGAAACATTTTTAAAACATTAATTTAGAAAATAAAATTGTACACATGTATAAGTGGCTCTTATTTCTTTAAAAATCAACGACAAAACGTGGTGTACTGTGCTCATTCAAG